>CAUYRT010100415.1:0-49998 GCA_963574885.1 Lepilemur ruficaudatus | reverse complement strand
AAAAAAAAAATAGAAGGGTAGAGAGGGAAGATAAAATAAGCTGCTTGCCTCATCTCCACGAGACGGCAATTGAGGTATATCAGTCAGAGGTAAGAAATTGAGATTAGAAGTGAAGGAATAGAATATGCGTATTTCAAAATAAAAGGTAAATACTAAACTTTAACCATCCTGTTGACTAAAATTGGATGCTATAGAAGAGGAAGTATGACCAAATAAAGGTAATAGAAGCCAGTTGAATCAGGCACAGTTGGCTTCAGGCAAAAGGCACAAAGATGGGTATTACATAAGGATAATGGATATAACCCACGATGACATTTACACAGTTAATGGATACATATGCACCAAATAATGTGTCAGCAACCACAACACATATTACAGAAGCTAGAATAAAAATTAACTGGCATTGAGAGTTCTAATTCACCTCTCCTAATCTATAACAGATCAAGATGTTTCTGTCCCCTAAATTAATGAATAGATTTAACACAATCCCTACACCAAAAAGATGGGTTTTTTTTTTTTGGAATTATATAACCTTATTATTAAATTCTCATGGAAATTAAAAAAAACAAGGATAGCCAAAGAAATTCTAAAAAAAGAAGGTCAATGATGTGAGACCTGCCTATCATGTACGAAAATGTATGGTGAAGCCACCATAAAATAATGAAAACAGTGTGGTTCTGGTATATGAGACAAGCCAGTGGTATAGATTAAAAGGTCCAGAAATAGATTTTTAAAATAAATAAAGGAATTAGTAATGATTAAGGTGGCTCCTCAAATCCATGGGGTAAACATAGGTTATTCAGTATAGGAGAGAACCTTGGGAGAACAATCAGGGGCCTGAAAATGGAGGGTGAGAAAAACTATAGATTTCAAAAATTTAAATGTAATCAATAAAATGATAAAAAAAACACGTGGCAAAACATTTGAGTAAATTCCTACATAACCTTGTAGAAGACTTTTAACCATGATTCAAAAATCTAGAAGCCAGAAAAAAACAGACAAATGTGATGCTAAAAATAAAGATAAATAAATCTGCATTTTAAAAAAGAGACACAAAGTGAAGAAAAAAATAACACATGGAATAAAATATTCTCAACTAATACCACCCAGAACTAATGTCTGTAATTGAAAAAAGGTTCTCAAATCAAAAGGAAAATTACAATCTAATAGAAAAATGGGCAAATCACATGAACAGACAGTTCATAAGAGAAATGCAACATTACTTAAATGTATAGAAAGATGCTCAACTTCAGAGTGATAGAAATGCAAAAAAAAAATTATCTTGAGATTATACATCACTTATTTTGGCAAATACTTTAAAGTTCAAAACACTACCTGTGAAGCTAGGGAAAAACAGGCACACGCTTTTTGTTGTGCTACAATACCTGTAGAGAGGAATCTGGAAATATCTGCAAAAATTACAGACTTTACAACCACTCTCTAACAATTTACCCTTCAGAGATTGCTGCACATAAACAAAATGATGTGTGCACAAGATTTTCCATTGCAGCATTCCAAAAGATTGGCAAAAACCTAAGTATTTATGGTACTAGGGCAGCCTAAATAAATTACGGTAAATTGATATAGATGGAATATTCTGCATCAGATAAAAGGAATGAAAAAGCGCCTTTTGTCCTGACACAGAAAGATCTTTAGGGTATAAGAAATGGAAAAAATGAGGTTCATAATGGCGCATATGGTATGCATCTGATTATTCCCCATTTGTTCCTAATCAGATTTATAATTCACCCCTCACCCTTCTCTGCCTTGCTCTCTGCCCTGGAAGCATGACCTATCTGAATTGCACCAACAGGGCTCACTTGCCATCTCACTTTCAGGGGATTTGGTAAATGGGAGTCACAGGTAGGTGGGTAAAGGGAAAGGCCAGGGTATTTCTTTTCCATATCCTCTCCACCTTGGTGCCAAACTTCTGGAAATGACTTCATCTCAACATGACTACAACCCCTGCCTTAAAAGCGGCCCTCCTCCATGGCTCCAGGTCTCCCATGGCCCTGGTAACATTTTCAAGTAAATATGATTTCTATACTTCCTCTCCTATGGACTTGCTGTGAGGAACAATTGAGAGAACATAGTGAAAGAACTTTCATAAGACTAAAAAGTGCTCTTCAGATTTAATGGAGTATTAAGACTCAATTAAAATGTAACATTATCATTGTAATGTCTGTTTCTCATAAATATGCTACTGCATTGGAAAAATATAACATCAATTTATTCTCATATTATTATAGCTACTTATTATAAATATTTAGTATGAAGTACAGAGTAGAAAGTCACCCTGCTCATGCTAAGTAACCTCAACTTCACCAGAGTCCTGACAGTCACTTCTAATGTGACCATGGCCAAGAAATCTCCTCCTTAACCACTTTGAAAGAGAAAGCAATCAGAATGGCATTTCTCATGTTTATTCCACAATGACATTTACTATCCAAACACAAGACATTAGTCTTTATTTGATACATCACTTCTTTTTCAAACCTAGAAAATATAATTGTGTTATACACTTGAATAGAAAGAGACCCAAAAACCAAATTCCCAAATCCTTTCTTTTTGCCTTTGCTCGAGACAACTGACTTGATTGTATGAAATGAACAGGTGTCCAGTTTATTTAGCAGGATGGATGTAGTAGAGCTTGAAGGAAACATCACTCTGTTCTTTTTAGCCACTGATTTTCAAACAAGCCACATCCTTTCTCAACTACTGAAGAAAGTTTTTCGGGCCACCTCGGCAGCCTTTCCTGTCATTTTCAAGATTTGGAACAGTGTCCTTTTCAGGTTTTAAAAAGCACAGTGGGATCAAAATCAAAATATTCACCTCACATCCTGAGGGTCTCCCATCCCCACAGCTCAGGCCTAAAAACCTGCAGCAGGGAATGGGCAGGTTCCTTTCTCTCCCTATTCAACCTCCCTGTCTGCTCTTTCTGGCTTCCTGCTTTGGTGATTGCTGGGTAACAAATCACTCCACATTTAAACACTTAAGCTAACAACAGGCAATCAATTTGCTTTTGAATTTTCTCCATGTGACACCAGCGAGGGCAACTAAAAGTTGGGGTTGACTGCAAAGTCTGGAGGCTGGAATCAACTAGAAACTTCCTCCCCCAGGTGTCTAGAGGTTGACGCTGGCTGTTGACTGGGACCAAAGCTGGGCTGTCACCTGGACACCTACACATGCCCCGTCCATGTAGCTGCATGGCTTCCTCACACCATGGTGGCTGGGTCCCAAGAGCAAACACCCTATAAGAAAGTGGAAGATGCTAATTTCTTAATATGGGCTTCTACCATAATAATGTCAAGATGTGGCAAAGCCCAGATTCAAGACCCTTGATGGGAGACCACCTCTTGATGGGAGGTCTGCAAAGAATGTTGGGACATGTTTTAAAACTGTCACATGCTGCCACATTCCTCCAGAGTTAGGGCAGAAGAGGGCAAAAATAATCTTGCCTCAGTGACCTCATTGTCACCGACACCCAGAGGCTAATTCTTTCGCCTAAGGTCTCTCAGAGTCCCTTCCTATCAGGGACCCCCATGGCCTCGCTTCCTTAGCCAAATGATACCTACTCCAGCCACTCCCGTGGTCTCCCCTCAGCCCTCACGGCCAATGGAATAGCACTCATAGCCTCTTACTGCTGGGGCTGCCAGGATCGCCCAGGCAGGTACACCTCTTTGATAGGTTATTTCTGGATATCCTGCCAAATCTGTCTACTCTGGCCCACGGGGGAACTCAATACTCTTGCCCTGCCAACCTCTGAGTACCAGTCTGAGTACCTTGTTATATTGTCAGCAAGAGATCTAACCAGCCCTTCATCATGATGTGGTTTTTAATATGAGAGTCAGACACTGATCCTCTTAGCCTCCTCCCAAACTCCATGAGAAGCCTCTTGCATTTTCCTAAAGAACTCACTCAGCACATGCTCTGGGCCTATGGTGGTGCCAGACCTCCAAGTATCAGCAGCTTAGCAACGTTCAGTTCAAAGGGGCTCTAGTCAGGGAGATGTCAGTCTCCTCCCATCCCCACAGGCACCCTCACACGATGTGAGTGGCTCTCTTGAAGGCCTCTCCCCCGTCCCTACCCCGAGGCAGAGGAAGGGGAAACATAGCACTCTCCTAATTCTTTTCAGAGAAATCTTCACCCTGCCTCAGTGACTCGTTGGTATTCTATACATCCTGGAGGTGAGTGATGGTTTCGGTCCACCTCTCATATGCTGCCCCACATTTCAGAATGTGGGGGGACTTGTCACCCATCATTCTTAGTTTTGGGTCCCTCGTCCTCAGAAGCTCTAAAACTGCAGAAATAGTGCACTTAACATCCTGGTCTGCAGGCATTGGCAATTATAACAATAATAGTGTAGCCACCACGATAAGTGTGAAGGATTCATGGTGTAATAATCACAAAACATTTTTATTCTCCCATGGTCCCTTTAAAAGTGTTCTGTGGGGTTCCATTCTCTCCCGGCCTTGTGCTGAAATGAGAGCAATCCCATGACATTTCTGATTTTCCTCAGAAATAAAAGATCCTCAAGTCTGTAATGAATAGACCTATCACAGAGAAATAATCAAAACTATTCTCAGTGGCTTCCCTGTCCCAGCTCAGATGTGCTGCTTTAGGAGTCGGGGGTTGGTGAGGGGCTGCTTGTCTGTTTCTCTTTGTGCTTCTACCTCAATTTTCTTTCTAATTCAGCTTCTGACCCTCCAGATCAAAAAGGACAGAAACATGGCAGTAAAATAGCATCCTGAAAAATATCATCTTGAGCTAGCATTGTGATCATCTAGCCTGGCCAATGTTGAAATCTTTCTCTGATTGGTAGTGTTGCCAGATCACAAAACACCCATTTAAATTTGAACTTGAGAAAAAAACAATAATTTTTCATGACACTAAAATGCTATCTAAAATTCTAAAATTCAAATTTAACTTGGTGTCCTTGATTTTTATTTGCTAAATATGTCCACTGTACAGTGGTGGAGCCCTTACAGTGTGTCCCAAGAGGCAGTTCTCACACCCCCACCACTGCTGGGTTTCTCTAATGCAGCATTCCCTTGGGGACAGTGGCTGCATCTGTATTCCAGCTAGTTTCTTACTCTACCCAACACCTTCCAAATCTGTTCTGCTGTGGTCTGCTCACCCCAGCAGGAGGATTTCTTGGACAGGATCTAAGGTGGCTCTCCACATTAGGGACCACTTCTGGCCCAGCCAAGCCCATGAACAGGAGATCTACTCCCAAGGCAGTGAGCTCTCCTTGTTCTGCTGCCATAGCAGTCTACCCTTGTGGAAGCTCAGGTGGGCAGCAGACATGAGCCCACTGCTTCATCCAAGGCCAATGGGACACATATGAAGTTCTCTAAACAGTCTCTTAGAAAGCCCATTTCTCTGGCTTTGAGGAGAGGGGGAGATGACCCTCATCTCACATTCTGATATCGTTACTTAAAACACAACACTAGCACCCCCCTCACTCACTCACACACACACACACACACAGCAAACATACCTTCAATCCTGGCTAGGAGAATAGAAATGATAGGAAATTCAGTTAACTAAAATAATCTATTAAAAACACATACACACTTGTAAATAATCAAAACTTAAATAATCATTGTTTCCAAAGCTACATTTGACTTCAAGTGGTTATGCAGAAACACAGAATGGAAGAATTGACAAGCCAGGTTTTTATTCAAATTCATTTAATGAGCTGAAAAAAAACCCTCCAAATGTAAATTAGTGAGATGTCTGATTAAACTGGACTAGTGACAGCATTTAGCTGACATGTGGGTCCAGCCTGCCTGCTTAGATGCATTTTCTTGGCAGGAGCCTTGGGAGAGGTTGGGATGTTGACAGGATGGAATTTGTGTACTTAAAAATGTCTGCACATCTATTCTGCACAGTAACACTTTTGTAACTGTAGAGAAGTGAGGCTGTGAGATATCACTGTCTTTAATTTCAGCCTATATGGTTCACAAAAGGCATCTCTATACAAAGAACTGGAAAGCATGTTCACAAAACTGAAATCTAATCAGAAAAGAAAATTCAAAACATGATCTGTGCTTCAAGCCTACACAAGGAGCAATACAGAAGGTCAGTGTTTCCTTGAATGTTTTTCTATTTTAATAATGATGCCCAGAGATGCTTCAAATAGTAGAAATGCTCACAGGTATCCTTGTGCTTGTCGCCAAGAGACTAGCGCTTCATCATCCCGGGCTGTAAGATATCATACACATAGGGTGGTCTATCTGATCCCATGGCATAGTGCCATGAACAGAAGCTCCCAGTCATTCTCTACTTAACTTCCTGGTGCACACATCTGCCTTTAGTGACAGTCCCCAACTTTTCACCCCTTAAGTACCCAGGCCTCTGGAACCCAGGAACTATTAACATTAGCCTGCCTCACCCCACCTCCCCAACTCAATCAAAACCTACACATGCAAGGCTTCATGCAGGAAAGCACTATATATATATGACAAGAAAGCCCAGCTCTTCTAGCAACCTACACTCAGGCAAGGTGTATAACCAACCACATCTTCTTGTTTCACCCTTAATAAATACTTCTTGTCCAAGGAAGCATTTTTATTTTCAAAACTCCTTTAAGCCTTTGATATCATTGAAACTCTGAGGAAAACTCTGATTTACTGTTATCACTTATGTGACTAAACGTTTCTGTCACTACTTCTGCCCATACTCATAGCCAAGCACTTCTAGAGTCGCATCTTGGGGAGCAGGCTCATGGAACAGTGTCTGCCCACATTCACTCATTTGCTGATTAAAAAGAAAATAATGTGTAGTTTTATCAAACTTTTTTCTCTTAAGAAACAATTAGTTGCAGTTAAATGGATCAAGTGCTTTTGCTTTAAAAGTAAACAAGAACCTAGTCTTTAAGAAACAAGCTGGATTATAGGTGTAAATACAGCATGGGGTTGGAAGTAGAAGGTGACTCTTACAGCTGCCACAGTTCCATCAGCATTGTCAAGTGTTTGCCCCTGAACAGGACATTCTACTGCATCTGATTTAGGCTCTGTACAGGCACTGCCCTTAGAAATGATTTTGTTCTTCCTTCATCAGAAATAGCCTTGCCTGCTGAACAGATGGGAGAGACCATAACTGTGATATGAAGGCATATGGTTTTGAGAACAGACAGGAGTAGTCATTCCAAATATTAGTACAGTTTCTTTCAGGTTTTCATGAAAACGACACACATGAATGTCAATAGGCAAAAATAACACAACATTTTCAATCATCTCAAAACCTACTTGGCTAAAATAAACTGATTATAAATCCTCTGGCTCACATTCCTAAACTATGCCATCTGCATCACTAATTTGTTGATAGGGTAAAAGCAATTAGGTTGGTCCTAAAAAAAACCAGACTCTTTATTCATTTAGTCATCCATTTAACAAATATATATTGAGCACTGAGTATATGCCACACACTGTGCTGGATTTATGGAGTAAAACAGTAAACAAGTTATTGCCCTTGGTCTGAAGGAGTTAATAGTCTAATGAAAGAAGGTATATAAACAAACTGGGAATTACAATGAAGTATGGTAAGTACCAAGTCTGTGGAGAGCAAGAGATGCCATGGGAACCAACAGAAGGGCACTCATCCCAATTCAAGGTGGGATGATTACTGAGAAGTAATATCAAAGCTGAAACCTATAGCATTAGCTAGACAAAGAGCAAGGGGGTAAGAGGTGATACAGAGGACAACAGTTCATACATGTCAAAGATGTAGAAGAGATAAGGACACAGAGACACAGATAGATAAAAGAGAGACCTGTGAATAGGATGATGTATTAGAGCTCTCCAGAGAAATGGAACCAATAGGATGTGTAGAGAAAAGGGAAGATATTTATCACAGGGATTGGCCATACTATGATGGAGGCTGAGAAGTCCCAAGATCTACAATAAGAAAGCTGGGGGCCCAGGAGTGTCAGTTGTGTAGTTCTAGTCTGAGTTTGAAGGCCTGAAAACCAGGAGAGTTGATAGTGCAAGTTCCAGTCTCAAAGCTGGTAGCCTTGAGACTCAGTTTGAGTCCAAAGGTACGAAAAGATCAATGTCCCAGCTCAAGGTAGTCAGGCAGGCAGAGTTCCCTCTTAATCAGCATTTTTGTCCTATTTGGCTCTTCAGATGATTGCATGAGGCATACTGTCTAAATCACACACCGAGTGACTTACAAAATGATATTTTATAAGCAATTATTTATGTTAATATACTGATTTTAAAATAGATTACCAGAATAGAACTTTGGATTAAAAAAATTGAATAAACTCTATTATTGATATTTGTTATCCAAAAATCTATTAATTAGAACTCAGCATTACCCCATGTCCTGGTTGGATTGAAAGGAATGAGTTGGAATAGATCACCTCTGAACTACATGAATACATGAATCCATTTGAGTTACAAGAACATCGGTTGAGAACCTCAAGATAGATATTATATATACATATGTGTATGTATATATGTAGAAACAAACATAAAATATATAGGCTATATACATATATAAGTACTTAATGTCTAAATGATAAAACCAAAATGTTTCATACCTAAAGTGTTTTCCTAATCCTGCAGAACATTAAAAATTGCTGCTTTTCAAAGAAAACCGTTCTGAGAGCAATTGTATACACGCCAGCAGCCTTGCTGTTGATTAGGCTAAGAGTGACTTCAGGATCACTTTTTCAAAGATATTAAATGAAAGATGAAGATAGTATAAAGGCAAAACATGTGCAACCCTACTCTGCACCTCTGCAACCACTGTAGGCAAGATTCTTAGAGACCAGATAAGTGTACTTACAAATTTCATAGGTGCCTTCAAATCTCAGTTGATACTCTCCTAAAAGAGCTACACAACGAGGGGCTACAGCAGGTTTGCCATGACTCGGAATTCTCCTGCTTTCCTCCTGAGGGAACTGTGAGGCTCAGGTGGTTTGGATAAAGTACCTGCAATCAAAATCTTGTTCTAAACATCTGTGTCTGAATAAAAAATGTTTTACATCAGCATTTAAAGCCAATAACTAAGATTATGGCTGGAAATGTATTTTAGCCAATATGTTTATATTGATTAATATTTTTATGTAAAGTGTTTCTATAAAGCATTTCTTTATGAAATGCTGAATCACTGAATCACTGAAGATGGTCTAGATAAAAAAAAAAGAACTTAATGAAAACAAAGCAACTAGAAGTAAAATTAAATATTCCATGCTGCCCATAAGAAAGCTGTTCAATACTTACACTCTTATGGGCCACTATCACAAATACAAACACTATACCTGGTTAAAAAAAAAAAATGACTAATTTCTGGAAACTATGTCTTAAAATTCCAAAGCTTTTTCAGTGGCAACAAATTTTACAATAAACTTTTTCTAAGCTTGTGGAGCCTTCTCTTCTCTTTCCAGCCCTTACTTTGTCACTACTGCTTTGTTGGATACTTCTCCCTGAAGCACCCTTTTCCTCATAGTCCTGATATCAACTCCGAACAATGAGGTCAGATGTATAATTTACTATGAAGTACACAAATAGCCAAATAGTAATATAGGGCTTCACAAGTATAAGCCCCCTTGTGACTGGTGAGACTCTAATTACAGATTTAATGAGGTTTTTTTTAGTTCTTGTAGTTTGAGATCTAGAATAGTGGTTAACAACACAAACTCTGGGGTCAGACTGCTTGAGTTCAAATCCTAGCTCTACCACTTATGAGCAATTTGGGCAAGTTCTTTAACCTCTTTATGTCTCAGTTAACATATTTTGTAAAATGGGAATGATGCTGTTATCTGTACCATAGGTTTTGTGAAAATTAAATGAGTTAATATTTATATTAACAATATTGAAAGAAATATATAAAGCATCTGACACATAGTGTTGTAGAGTGTTAACTCTGATGAGACCTCTTCAATAGACCATACCAGAGCCATAGAACTCTGGTGGACTGGGAAGAAATTTCAGTATTGCCTGAGATACTGATCTCTTAGCCCTTGGGGTAACCAGCTGGGAACCCGGCCAATCACGTCTGGTCAAAAGCAATCAGGTGTGTCATTAAAATTGTTTTAAATTTCTATGTGAGTCAAAATGGGAAAGGGGGTTGGGAAGTGCTGCCTTTTTCTATTTACATTATTATAGACCCATAAGTATAGTATACATTGTTATAGACCCATATCATCTTTTCAATTCCATTTCCTTTTACTCTAAAGAAATTATCCTAGGAAACAACCTCTGACTTTTTCATTCTAACACACCGTTATGGGAGAGTGTGTGCTGATTACCCAACCATTACCTGAAGAAGCTGAATAATTGTACACTGATTTATGCTCCTTCCTTAGGGTTTGAATTTTTGTGTGGGGATGGCACTGAAATGAACGAAGGATCATTTCGTCCAGACTCTGGGGCATTTCTTTTTATTGCAGTAAATTCTTACTCTGTCTTTTAAAATGGCACGTACCTGGTAAGTTGTGCTGCACGGCAGCTGGGCGATATGTGCACTGACCCCTGTAGGAAGCAGGTGATACACTTGGATGTCTCTATTGAAGGTTGACTTCCCAGGACCAAGAAGTTCAAGTGCTCTGGCTAAGTGCCTTCATCTGGTAGAAAGCGCCAGTAGATCTCCCCTCAAAGCAACTGTGGACTATATTACACTACTTAAATGCACCACGCTGCCTTCACATTGCTTGGCAATTCTCCTTAATATTACAATTTTATGAATACATAGGGGAGCTTTACCGAGTTGAAGTTATTTGAGTAATGTATCCCTCATGTCTCTTAGAAGGAAACATGTTTTAAGCTTTCCCCAACTTTTTTGGATTCTTTTAGTCACATTTGTAATCATAACACGCATGTGTGCATACACTGTATCATCAGGACTTTACAGTTCTATAAATTTTTATTCAGTTTTCTTGTTTGTGAGCAACTACCTCAGAGTGTAATGAAATCTTTTCTACTTGTAAATAGCATGAGAATGTGATCAAAAATGTCATGATCTTTAATAATTGTTAGTGTTGCTTTGAAAAAGTGAAGGAAAGGAGGGTGGAGAGATAGAGTAGGAGAGATTTCTAACTTTTCGTATTGTTATTGTTACCCACAGGAAAAACATCCTGAGAAGTTCTAGAGTTACTTGGAAAACACAAAATTAATTCCAGAAAATTTAATAGTAAAAAAGGATTATAAAAGATAAGTAATTCAAAGCCAGTTTAACCTAACACCATTGAAACGCTTTCAGGCCTCACAAGATCTTAATTTCCTTATCTCTAACATTATGGATGTGGATTAAATGGGACTTGGATCCCATCCAGCATAGCCAAGAATAAGGCCTTCCTGATTTCAAGATCCTGTGTCTAAATATATTAGGAAGTTGACTGAAACATCCTTCAGAAAGGAAAACCATCGAGGGAAGAATTTTCAGTGTCTTTCTAAGACTTTATCTACATAATCACACAAAAGTACACCAAAACCTTTTATAGGTTAGACTCTTTATTTTGGAGCTTGTTGTGTTGGAAGTACAAATATTCCATCTCAGGTTTGGCTTGGTCCACAAACTTCAGTAATTTTTAACCACCTTATCAGGGTCAAAATGTTTTAACTATTCTCTAAGACCAAGAAATAGAGCCAGCAAATGAAAATCCTAAGCCAACTTTACTTGTATCACTTTTAATAAAGAGAACGGATAACCACATAAAATCTAATTTCCTTTGTAAAGTTTGTTTTCTCATCATTTTCTTCATGAAGTTTGTTTTCTGATCTTTAAAATGAAGAAGTTAAATTAGATGAAGCTTGGAGTTCTATATTCTTCAATTTCTTTGATTGCAAGATTCTATGTCTTTAGAAAACATTTGAAAAACTTTAAAGGTGCTCTTGCTCTTTCAGAAGCCAATTGAAAAAATAACATTCTTATATTAGTAATTTATATATGTCATTTGGGAAAATATCAATTCTATAATGGTTTCCAGTAATGGTTGACTAGGTGATTAAAATCAACCACCCTACTCAAGAAAACTAACAAACTAAAGTCCCTTGCGCACTGTTGGTGTAGCCTCTATGGAAAACAAGATGGCAGTTTTTCAAAAAATTAAAATAACACTATCATATAATCCAACAATTCTACTGCTGGTTATATACCTGAAAGAATTAAAAGTAGAATCTCTAAGGGACATTTGTAAACCCACGATTATAGCAGAATTATTCATAATAGTCAAAAGGCAGAAGCAAGTAAAGTCCCTGTTGATGAATGAACAAAAGGTGTTATATATGTGCAATGGAATATTACTCAGCCATAAGGAAGGCAGGAAATTTGAACACATGCTACAACATGAATGAACCTCCATGCAAAGTGAAGGAACAAAACAGTCCAAAATGACAAATACTGCATGATTCCATTTATGTGAGGTACCAAGAGCAGTCAATCAGAGAGAGCGTGTAGAATGGTGGTTGCCAGGGGCTGAAGGAGAAAAGGAGGATTGTTGTTTAATGAGTATAGAGCTTTAATTTTGCAAGACTAAAAGATGTGGTGGCACATGCCGGTAGTCCCAGCTACTCAGGAGGCTGAGGAAGGAGGACTGCTTGAGCCCAAGAATTTGAGACCAGCCTAGGTAACATAGCAAGATCTATCTCTTTAAAAAATAAAACAGACTAAAAGAGTTCTAGAGATTGATTGGTTTGCACAACAATGTGAAAGTATTTAACACTACTGAACTGTACACTTACAAATAGTTAAGGTGATAAATTTTATGTGTATTGTATCGTAATTAAAAATAAAATAAAGTATTTTAAAAAGCTAGATAAAATTCAAGAAGCTAGACTAGAAAGCATCAAATACCTAACAGATAGGGATAAAATAACTAATCTAAATCAAAAAAGGATTGTCACTCAAGGAGAAAAGCCTGAACCTTTCTGGCCCAAGATATATACTCATGTAGAAAAGGAAGATGAGACACGGAATGGTATTTGTTAAATGATGAGAGGTAAAGGGGACAGTACTGAATGAAGTCCTATTTCTCTAGTACTAGTATATCTAGTACTAGTGCAGTATATCACCGCCCTTGCCCTCAGTCCCACCTCGAGAGTGTCTTGCCTGTGCCTTGAGGCTTTGGGAGGCAGCTGAAAGGTAAGCAGGGTGACTAACCCTAGGGATGAAAAAGGGGTCGCAATTCAACTCCTGTCAAGACAGAAACCCTAACACAAAATCCCTTAGGATTGGGACCCCCAAAATCTGAAATGTAATTGTGGATTTAGGAGATTCACAGGATTGTTTGGTGACCCACAGAAACTTAACCTTGCTAAGGACCATGAACCTCAGATCCCTGGCATAGGCAATGGAAAATTCTCTCTGAAGAAAGTCAACATCACTCTAGGTATCAAATTTATGTTAATAATTTCTCAAATACATGTCTAAGAAACAATCAAAGGATTTCTCCCCTCTGGACAAAAACATCATGAATCAGAATCAACAGAAACAATGAATGAAAGAAATAGTCCACTGAAAATCTAATGATTGGAATCATCAGATTCAAACTGTAAACAGTGCTGTGCTTATTATACTCATAGACACAAAGGCCAAACTTAAAAACGTCAACAAGAAATTGGAAGCTGTATAAGCAACATTACAGAGTTGCAAAAGAACCTGTTTGAATTCACATAATGGAAAGGATCAGTAGACAAAAGGAACTGGATGAGCTTGACATCAGGTAAGACACAAGAAAGGAGAAAACTGGTCAACTTTAAAATAGATCAAAGGAGACTATTCATGATAAAAGCCAGACGGACAAAAGAAGGAAAAAAAAGTAAAATCATGAGAAGGTAGAGATATAGTGGGTATAATCAGAAGATACAGCCCTAGTTTAATTTGAGTCTCAAAAGGAAAGACAAGAAGGTGGCAATATTTGAAGAAATAATATATTTCTCCAAACTGATAAACTATTCATACATCAATTCAATGATTTCATGAAGTCCAACAAAACCCCAGTCTATGCAGTCAAATTATAGAAAAATCAAAGACAAAAATAAAATATTATGGTAGTTGCAGACTAAAATATAAATTACCTGTATTCCCTCCCTGGAGCAAGAATTAGAGAGGGCTAAATTTTTTTTTTTTTTTTAAGAGATGAGTTCTACCTCTGCCATCCAGACTGGCTCACATTCTCACTAACGGTAGTACACTTCTGCCTACTTTGGCTCATTGGCTCATTGGCTCACTGTCTGGGAAGAGAGGTCAAAAGGCAGGATTCAGTTACGCCAGGATTTCTGGGCCCCGTAATATCTTTAATACCATCTTCTAATAATACCCCAGTAATCTCATTATGATTTTCATTCATTACCTCCTAAAATCCCTTCCACCTTGTTATTGGCCCCATCTACTGGCTTCTTATCTAAATGAGAGCTACATTTTCCTGTATCTGTTAGATATTTGCCTTTGAACTACACTGAAAGAATTCAGGATTCAGACTTGGAATCCTGACTTTAACATTTAATTGTAAAATGCTTTCTTATTGCTTCTATAACAAACAGCCACACATTTAATGGCTTAAAGCAACATATATTTACTATTTTTCAGTTCTTGAGGTCAGAAGTCCAGATGGGTTAAAGTCAACACGTCGGCAGGACTGGTTCCTTCTGGAGTTTTTAGGGATGAATGTATTTCCTTGCTTTTTCCAGCTTCCAGAAGCTACCTGCTTTCTCTGGTACAGGGGCCATGGCTCCTTCTTCTATCTTCAAAGCCAGCCACATGGCATCTGCAAATCTCTGACTCTGACCTCCTCTTTTGCCTCCCTCTTTCACTTTAAGGGGCCCTTGTGACTATATTGGGCTCCCCCAGACAACCCAGCATAGTCTCTCTACTTTAAGGTCTGATGATTAGCAACCTTAATTCCATCTGCAACCTTAATTCCCTTTGCCATATAATGTAACATATTCATCGATTCTATGACATCTTTGATTAGGTCATAGATATTTTGACATAGTGCCCTGGAACAAGTTTTCTAATCTCACCAAGACTTGGCTTCTTCACCCATAAAATGTGGATTATAATACATTACTAAGAAAGATAGTTGAAATGTTATAAGAATTTTTAAAATCAGTTATTGTTATTAGTTTGATATAGTGAGTTCACTTCCATCAGCACCTACAGATAACATAACATCACCTCTCCTTTCCTACTCCACATGATCTACTTCCCACAGCCATAACTGGCAAGATCTAATGATGAGTCCTTATAACATCAGGTGCTCCTTTAAGGAAAGAATCAGACATAAAATACAGAAAGGTAACCATTAGGCTTTAACAGTCATTTATATAAATGACTACTTAGTATAAATTAAGTTTTATGAAATCATTTCCTGAGAATAATTATCATAGAGATAAATGAAATGGAAAATGAGGGCCCTATAACTGTCCCTGATCCACAATTTTGCCAAAGGATAGTCTTGGTGATATTTTTTCAGTGACCCCAAATCCCATAAGCACAAAAAAAGGATTTTCCTTGTCAGGTTTTAAGTGATATAATTGCTTAATCATTCACAATGTCCCCTTAATGAATTCAATATTTGAGGTCATAAGTGCAAAGAATGCATCTTAACTCACACTGGATTTCAGTTTTATAAAAAAAAAAAAAAAAGGTAGGTGCTTATTTTGATTTACCTAATATTGTTAAAACAATTTTAAAAATAGACAAAATGGAAAATTAGTTTCTCCTCAAAGCTAATGCTTCTGCCATTCTGATGAATGCATGAAAAGAGAATAAAATGTGATGGCAGAAAGTCTCTTGCTTCCCTGCAAGTGGCTGCTGATAGAACGTGGAATGGGAGGCATACTCAAAACAGATTGAGGTGGATATTTGTCATTCTTTCTGAACATTTTCCTGGGCATCCAGAATGTTGCATCACCTTTCCAGCATCTTAATCCCTTCCTATGTTTGGAAAATTTTCCACCTAATAAGTCTTGATGGAAGGCAAAGCACCTCCCCTTTCAGAAGGTGAAGTGGCAAAATACCTTTTTTCCAGAATCCTTTGCAGCAGAGTGTGAGCAGATGACCTAGGCTTCCCTAATCAGATCATTTGCTCCAGACCAGTAATTAGAAACAGGTGACTATGCACAATCTTTCCTAACAATAGGTAGAGACAATGATGGCAACCAGACCCAGGTACCAGGGCCTGCAGTGGCTACATCCAGTGCTGAAAAGCATGCCACCGGCAGTACAAGCTGTGGGGACCAGTGCTCAGCAGTGACATTCTGGTGTCTGTCTTCACTAGACCAGCAATGTGGGGGGCCAAGGGGGTACTGTCTTTGGCTAAGTAGCCCTGAGTATGGTTCTCCAGCTATTTCGGTGATTCTTTCAGCTCCCCAATCTATTTTTAATAATCCCTTTACTGCTTAAATCAGCCATAGTGGCTGATTTATACCTTGTTACTATAATCCCAGTTAAATATCCTTGAGAGACCTGTGCTTTAAAAGCACCCGAAAATGTATCAGCGTATCATGCAGAGAAGGAAAAATATCCTTCTGCAATTGAATTGGGTTTTTCTTTGAAAGATAAAAACAGAAGATATAAGATTATTAAGCGATGAAGGAAAGAGAAGCTGATTTAACAAGGGTTTGTATTGCACTTAAATATACTTTATAGCTACTCCATCAGATTCATTCTACGTGTCTTGGGGTAACCTCATTCATTCCCAGCTGTCAGGCTGTAGTCAAGTATGACTGTGGACAATCAATACTGCAGATGAAATGGATGCTAGCATGAGACAACACAAGGAGATGAGAGATGACACAGCTGGCAGCTGATCTACTGAGAGATACGAGTGGGATCTTCAGAAATTGAAAGTTCTCTGGGGAAATTGGCCTGGTAATAGTCCCATTTAGTATCTATATTAGTCAGGGATCTCCAGAGAAACCAACCCCATAGGACGGATACATCCATGTACATATGGAGATTGATTATAAGGATTATGAAGGCCAAGAAGTCACATGATTTTCCCTATGCAAGCTGGAGACCCATGAAAGCTGGTGTGGAATTCAGTCTGATTCTGAGGGCCTAAGACCCAGGGGAGCCAATGTTATAAATCCTGATCAAAGGGCAGGAGGAAACCAATGTTGCAGCTCAAGTAGGCAGGTAAGAAGAAAAAGGGGTAAATTCCTCCCTCCTCCACATTTTGTTCTATTCAGGTCCTCAACAGATGGGATGGTGCCCACCCACATTGGGAAGGGCAGTCGACTTTACTCAGTCCACAGATTCTAATGCTAATCTCATCCAGAAACATCCTTGCAGACACACATAGAAACCCAGAAATGATGTCTAATCAGGTATCTTAGCATCCCTGATCCAGTAAAGTTGACCCAGAAAATGAACTATAACAGTACCTAAATAATTGTGAGTTCTGTTTCACCTTACTCCAAGTTTCATAAACTTAAAATGTCAGAGCTGGAAAAAACATTAAACATTATCTAATTTCCTCATTTTATAAATGGGAAACTGAGGGGTCTAGAGAGAGCAAATTAAAAGTGAGGTCATGCAGCAAGTTTTAGAAGCCTAATAGCACATATAAGACACTAGAAACCATCTTGACTTAATTTAGGCCTCAACTCTTTTGAGCTTCTCTCTCCAACAGGATTTACCATGCTGTGGTCAGGTGCCTTATTCAAGGATAGCCAAGCAAGTGTAAAAATTTTAGGATTTTTCAAATTCTTAGATGTATTCACTGATCCTCCTTGGCCAGATCGTGTTTCAACATAGATGTGGCTTTATTTCTGAGCAGATGAGTTGACTAATGCAAGAAGTTCAAAGTCATTCACACCAAATTATCCAGACTTATGCTGATGCTTGGCTGTAGCAGATGTTGTTTATTCTCACCCATTCTTCCTCTGAACTCACTCTCTGTGTATACCTGATGCAGGTTTCCAAGGGCAAGTGCCTGCAACAGAAGGCTTTCTGCAAGGCCGACGAGATGTTTCAGGGAATTAACATCCCTGGGAGTAGTCCTCAATCAATGATTGATGGGCACTGGTAGATAAATACACTGTCTCCCTTACTCCTTATTTGGGATAATGCTGAGATATGGTTCTATATTGACTCTCAAAGATTCTTTTTGGGATACAGGCCCAGCTGCCCAGAGCAATATTGCTTGCTAATATACCCTTTCCTGGCCCCCTTCCTACTGTGTCTCATTTCTCTATTCCTTTTCTAATGCTTCTTGGGATAGTCCCATAAATAATCTACTTGCACTTATATTCTTGTCTTTAGGATCCACTTCTGGAGATCCCGACCTAAAGTATGAGTAATTTCCCAGTCTTTCTGCTGATTTTGCTTTATCCAGCTTTGCTGATCTTTGTTGAGTTTTATCCTAGCAAGATGCAGTGACTCATTCCTTCAGGATTTTTCTGTTTTCCCAGAAAGAAGAATTTGGTGAGCCCAAGGGAAATGGCCTAAATATGAAGCTGAGGATGTAGACAAAATTCAGATCACTCTAGGCCTCATCTGGCATGCTCAGGGATTTATTTCAAGTGGAATGGGACAACTCTGAGTGGTTTAGGCAAGAGAGAACATGGTCTAATTCAAGTTTTTGGAGTGTTTATTGTGGCTACTATATGGACAATGAAAGGAGAATGACCACGTAGAATCAGGAGACAAGTCATGGGAGCATCACAGAGACAGGGACTTGGGCCAAGGTGGTGGTAACAGAGATGAAGAGAAGTGGCTGGGTTCTGGCAAAATATATTAGGAGTTATCTGCTTGTTTCTACGTTAGAACATCCAAATGAATACAAATTATGGGATAGGAGGGCAGGGGATTTAAGGAGAGGGAATAATTGAGAGTGATTTCTGGATTTTTAGCTCAAGAAATGGAATAATGTCTTTTGTTAAGAGGTAAAAACTTAGGAACATATTTGGAATAAAAATTCAGAGTTCAGGACATGGTATAAAATACCTGTGAAAAATCTACATGGAGACATCAAAAAGGCTGCTGAATATACAAGCCTGGATTTTCAAAGGGAATGTCTGGACTTGAGATAAAATTTGGGGACTTTAATCATCTAGAAAATACTAATATGTATGCCTATGGGATTTGATGAACTCTCCTAAAAAAGAAAAAGAAGGAAGAAAAGAGGATGTAGGATGAAACCCTAAGGAACACCAGCATTTAGGTCAAGTAGAAGAGAAGAGTAGGGAAAGGGGACTGAGCAGGAGTGGTCAGAGGTAGAAAGAAACCAGTCAGAGTATCTTGTCATAGAATTAAGAGTAGAAAATGTCACACCAGTGATGGAAATGTCTACTATATTTCATGCTGATAAATGATAAAGTAAAATGAGGGTTGAAAATTGTCTATGGGCCCTAGGACCATAGAGGTCATTGGTAGAATGACCATCCTTAACCTGGTTGTGCCTGGAGCAGTACAGGTAATGCCTGTTATCCATGCAGGATTATTAGCAGTGACTCTTTTCACTCTCAATAGTTCATGGACAATAAATTACATGACCCTCTTAGACACTGGTGACTTTGAAAAAAGTAGTTTCAATAGACTGATGGGTTGGAAGCCAGAGTGCAATTTGAGTAGGAGATGAGGAAGCTGAATCCGCTTATGCTGACAAGTGTTGACAATGAAAAGAAGGAGAGAAGAGAGGAAGACAGAGGATGCTCTGTATCCAGGAAGGACTTTTCCAGTATGCTCAAGGTAGATGATGATAATAATCCTCTGGGGAGCACAAGATTAATGATGAATGAAAGAAAGAAAAAAAATTGAAGAACCAAAGTTCTTACTAAAAAAACCCTAAATCTAGCGATAGAATTGCTGTTAGATAGAATAATTCTAGCCTTATATAGTAGGTGGGGGGAAAAAACATGATTTTTAGTATAAATAACAGATAACAAGTACATTTTTAATATTCTTTTTGAGAGTTCTCAACACTAGTTGATCATTCAACGTTCAGGACCATTATGTTAGTTAACATACTATGACACCTAAGAATCGCGATAGTCCCAGTAATGATAACTTAGATCAGCATTTCCAAAACTGTGACCCACAGATTGCTAGTGTCTCATGAATTGTTAGAAGGGCTCAGGGGCAAAAAGATTTCATGATCAAATAAATTTGGGAAACACTATGTACTCCATCCTCTCTTTACATATTCACAATGTTCCGTAATGTAGACCCCAGTTTATTTTGTTTAACCACGGATTTCCTCAAGATGAGGTGTGGAAATTCATTCCAAAATATATTCCCTTATAAGTATCCATACATACTCATCTATCCAATTTACGAGCATTCGTGTAGCCTCAAAATACCCAAACCAACTTGGCATCTGGAAGAGCAAGGTAAAACCTTCAAAGCTTTCCCACTGACTTTGGAGATCATTACCTCTAATTTATCCTAGAATTAATTCCTATGAATTATCATTTTTTACTCTCAGGGAAATACCCCCTTATTACTCTACTTTCTTTCTATACTTTAAACTGGCTGCCACTCTTGATAAAATAATACGGGCAACGCTACAGTGACTCAACTTTTAATAAGTTTTTTATGCAAATATTGCCAAAGGTCTTAGAAAGTCTAAATATATTTTATTCGTATGTTCCCTTTTATCTACATGCATATTTATTTCCTAGTAGAACTCTAAAAGATCAAAAAGCAGGCCCAATTTGAAGGAAAAATTACAGTGCTGAAGAAAGAGCCAGAGGCTGTTCCTCCACAGAGCTTGAACTAAAGTGGAATGAAATTAAATAGAAAGTTTCTTCTAGTGGAATGTTCTTGGCAACTTTGGACATTCTTTTGGAATTTTGGACAGAAATCTGTTTAAACATGTTAAACATGAAGAAAAAGAACTTGGTGGAAGAGAGTACAATGATTATATTGTGTAAATATGAAAAGTTTTGTGCTTTACCTCAAAAATGTTTTCAAAGCAATTTAAAATAATTTTTAGGTCATCAAAATTCATATTATGTACAATTTCTATCCACAGTGCAAATAAGATTTGATTTTTAATACTGAAATGAAATTATCCCCAAATTTTAAATTATAAGAGAAAATTATAATTTATTTTATATTTTGAGAAGCTGAATCCAAACTGCAAATGTTACCAGAACAAAAATAGTTTCTGGGTGGCTGATATTGGTATAGAACATTACATGACTTCCATCCAACTCATTGGCCCTTTGTGGAGCTAAAATATCCCATGGCAAACATGCTGAACATTAAAATAAAATAGGATCAATACTCTTGAGTAAAATTCACATTTGGGCAGGAAGCATCAGGGCAAAATTAAAATCTCTGAGCCTCTTTATCTAGTTATTGAAATGTAGTCTAGAGGATTTTCAGCTCACTTCCATTAATATCTATGGAAAGTCAAAATGTCTTTTAATTAAGAGCCAAGTCTAATCACCCCTAATGCTTTTGCAATATCTTTGAGGATATCCAAGGACATGAAATTGAATAATTTGCATGCCATGTTTATTAAATTGCTTGAGAATGATGTTAACAACAGAGTAAGACTGTCTATTCCCACAAGACAATCAGAGAGGTCAAAAGACTCCATCACAGATTTTCATAATTAGTCAAAATCACCATGTTTGCACATAATCTATGTTCATTCTGACAATAATTGTTCTAAGTAAAAACGAAACAGAAGTGAGTTGTATTAGTGAATACCAATTAATAAGTATGAACTGATCAACTACTAACAAGATAAAGCATACAAAAAATAAAAACTATGCCCTAAAAACACAGCTAATGACCTCCAATATCAGGAGGCATAAGGCCTTGCACACAGTAGGTATTCACAGTGTATTGATTTGGATATGACAAAATAGCAAATGATTGAAGATGACACCAAATTTCATGCTAAACTATTTGGTAGACACCAGTGGTTCTCAAAGTGTCCTTCCCAGACCAACAGCATTGGCATCACCTGAGAACTTGTTATATATGCAAATTCTCAGAATCCCCTCCCCACCTCAGACCAAACAATCTGAAATTCTGGGATAGGGTCAAGCAATCACTGTTTCCATAAGTCCTTCAGGTGATTCTGATGCACACTAAAGCTTAAGAACCACTGGAAAGAACTATAGATATTAGTTTTTCTGGAGAGGCAAAGGAGATTATTGAGGCCAGGATGATAAGAAAATGCTTCATTAAAGAGGAGTAAGTCAGACTACTTATTCCCACAATACAAGTAAGATGATCAAAGGACCTAAATCGCTGACTGTTACAATCAGTACGATTAAACAGACTTATGGTGTGTATTGATGCTGACATCATTTAAATAAGAAAAATGAGGGTGCACTTGATCTAGATAAAGAAAATGACATGAGTAAAAGAACTCTTTGGGGAGCAAAAATATGTTAAAAATATAGCCAGGTTTTGAAGTGGAGAGCAAAATGGAACATGGAATCTGAGAACTGGGTTCCAGCCAACGTAATATAGGTTGCAGTAATATTTGCCACAACCAGCCCTGAAAAACAAACCTCCTGTGTGATCCTGTGACCCTCTCACCCTTTCCTTGGTGACAGTGGAAGCCCCAGGTCTGAGAGTGGCATTGTCACACCATGAAAGGAGCCTGAAGGAATGCTACCCAGTAGAGCTACCAGGCAGTAGACCAGGAGCAGGTGTAAAAAAACAAACCTTGTAAGTTCCTGAGATTTTGGAGTTGTTACTACAGCATAGCCTAACCTACTCTGACCAAAACACTCTAGAAATAACCAAGAGATGGAAATGGCATGTTCACGACATTCAAGGGCAAGATTCAGCAAAGCCAAGGAGAAGCCAGAAGATTCTGAGCAGTTGAACCAACCAAATTCCCAGAGCCAGAACTCTGTCTTCTTAATTTGCAATGTTGACCAATAAGACTCTTTTACCCTCCTTTCAAACTAGAATTCAATAGACATGTACAATAGGTTCTTCCAATTCAGACAAGCAATATTCAGAATATCCTTTTCTTCCAAAAAGACTTAGTCTTCTAAGTCATTTACCCTCAAGGCCTGCGTGGATTGGGTATGATAAATATTTTTATGCAGCAGCAAATGAGACAGCAGTGGCTTCATAATAAGAGTTGAAGGATAATAATTTTGACCATGATGGCATGAACTTTACTGATCTTTTTGTAAGGAACTGAATCTCTATAACATGATATAAGATAATAAAATGATTCAGTCAGGGTTTGGTCAGGAAAACAGAAGCCACTCTAGATACCTTAAGGAGAGACTAAACCCAAAAAACTGGAGACTTACACAAACAGCAGGAGGGCTGCAGCAATGGGGGTCAGAACTCTGATTGCAAGAAATTAGGAACCAGAGGGTAGCTCCCATTAATAATTTCAGCTGCCTGCCTCACCCATAATTGCTCGTCAGAAGGGTGCCTAGAAGCAGCTGGAAGCTGCTACTGATGATGTCAGCTGCCTGCAATACTGAAGTGAGTGATCCCAGGAGGACCCCCGAACCTACTTACAAAACCCCATGTCTGCCATCTATGGACACCCACACACCTTCCCACAGCTGGTGCCGGAGACGAATGGCTTCTCTCCTCCCATATGCCCTCCAGGCCTCACCAAAGTGACTCTCATTTGCAGAAACTAACTGGGACCCTGCTGGTTAGGAATTTGAAATTTTTAATTTCTAGGCTTTCAGCCCCTGGGGTATAAAAGGAAAAGATGATGAAATTTTGGGTCTTCACGCAAGCAGAAACGTAGTGTCTAAAGAATGATCATGATAAAACTGGTGTTCCTGTGGGACTGAGTAGACAACAATACATCAAGATGGTGTGTAGAAGATTCCAGAATGACCAGATGGTTAAACTGGTGTTTGTTGGCACAGAACGAGCAAGAGGTATTTATCTGTAGTTTCTAGCAAAAAGACAGAAAGTGGCTAGAGCAATTGTGTGGGCTTCGGTGGTTCTTAAACACTTTGACCCAGTGTGCTGGTATCATCTAGGGAGCTTCCCAGAATCCATTACCAGATACAGTCAGTTCTTCTATAACATGACAGATGTGTTCATAAATTCACTGTGCTATCAAGTAACAAAAACTACAGGACTCATAGGGAAACAGAATTAAGGGCACAAAATTTCATCAGTAACACACACAATAAAGATAAGACCTTATTGAAAATAGTAGTGCAGTTTTTCACTTGTTAAATGCTTAAGAAATGCATAAATAAGGCTGGGTGCTGTGGCTCATGCCTGTAATCCTAGCACTCTGGGAGGCCGAGGCGGGCGGATTGCTCAAGGTCAGGAGTTCAAAACCAGCCTGAGCAAGAGCGAGACTCTTGCTCGTCTCTACTAAAAATAGAAAGAAATTAATTGGACAACTAAAAATATATAGAAAATATTAGCCGGGCATGGTGGCACATGCCTATAGTCCTAGCTACTCCGGGAGGCTGAGGCAGAAGGATTGCTTGAGCCCAGGAGTCTGAGGTTGCTGTGAGCTAGGCTGATGCCACGGCACTCACTCTAGCCCAGGCAAGGGAGTGAGACTCTGTCTCAAAAAAAAAAAAAAAGAATTGCATAAATACTATAATAAATATGGCAATTTACCTTGAGGAAGATCTAAACTCGGATTTTATTTGAAGGGTTGCAGCTTGTGAGTTATAGTGAAGTGGCAGAGGGAGGGTTATCTGAAATGGCATAGGAAGGTATAAGACCAGGCATGGATGGATGTGGCTCATCACACACACAGTGAACTGAGGTAGCTGGTACATGTTTAGGGGGGTTAGGAGGTGTGTGTTGTCTTCCTACACAGTTCAGTTCAGCTACGTGTATTTCCTACATTCACCTGGTATTTGTCACGGACAAAATAGTATGTAAGCAAACATGAAATTTGCATTATGCTCCAATTGTTGCCTAATATAGCAATCGTATTGAAATAAATCCACATTTTCAAAATAGGTATTACAGCAGGACTAAATCTATTCTGATTCAGGAGGTCAAAGGGACTGAGTATTTAATAAGTTCCCTTAGATGATACAATGTCCAGCGGCCCCCTCTCGTGAACCAGACTGCTTGAGTGTTAGCCATAGCTCTTCAGGGCCCAGAGCAGGCTTGAGGCTGAACATTCAAAGGGACTTCTAGAACCTTGGACATCAGTCAAAGAGGTCATCCCTCACCATATCAGGTGGGCAGCTGGTAAATTCATTGTCCAGTTTCCTCATCCACAATCAGGGAAATTGAGAGTTAGATAAGTTGAAGCTTGGTAAAGAATTTAATATGGGATGTCAGTAATAAGTTAAATCACAAAAGGATAGTGTTTGCATCTCACTCTGCAGATCATATTCAGACAACCCCAAAACATGTTGCTCTCGTGGGATTTGCCGTAATCCCACTGTGTGTTACTGAAGCATGTGTCTGATTCCTCCACTAGGCTAAACATGTGATAAATGAGAACTTTATCTTATTTGTCTTTGTATCCTTAACAGTACCTAGCACAAAGTTTTATTTAGATACTCAGTTTGCTGAATGGAATAGCAGGTGACACATAAAAGCAAAATGGATTAGTTGAATAAACATGTGCTAATCTATTAGCTCAGGTGGAAAATTCCACTCCAAATAGCTGAGCAGCAACACACAGCAACAGAGAAAAATGGAAATGGGACCACCATTTATTTGTTCATTAAGAGTCTCCAGAGTTCACTGAAACCACCTGGTGATTTTTCCCTTTCTCCCCAGCATTCTGTTTTGCATCACATAACCAAGTCTTTGGCTTAACTGCTGGAGCCTCCCATCTGAAAACGAGACACCTCATACTGGCCTCATCACAGGTGTCGAGTAAGCCTTGCCTTTTCCATATGCACACACTGCTGTGTTCTTTTCCTGTTCATGTCAGTGGGTAGGGGAAACTGCTCCCTTTAAATCCGCTCACACTCCTTTACGTTCCGTGAATATCAGTGGCTGTCCTAGAAAGCCATTCCCTGAAAGGGTTAAGGTGCCTCCTTTTAAACACAATCATGGAGGAGCAGATGGCACATTTGCTAACTGAGAAGATGTTGCTCTCACTTGGGTCTAAATTCCCTCCCTCCACCTGGCATTCCAGACAGCTGTGTGAGCTCCATCTGTGCACCTTGAATTCATCAGGTGAATGCTTCATTTCCTTAATTGAGGTTAAGCTAACCCAAGTAATCAAAGACAGGTATGGAATGTTCCCTGTCATCACCATGCCTCTGATCTATATGATACTAACAACTATTCCTGCATTCACAGCCTCACTTTAACACTTAAAAAGTTTAGCTCCTTATATAAATGAAAAGACAGATGACAGGTAGGCCACTTTTCAAAGGCTCATGGGCTAACTGCAGATGTCATTCTTGCTCTTTAAAGTAAACTCTTAAGGAAAGCTTCAACTCACCCACGAGAACTTTGACAGGTAAAACACACCCCCCAAATACACTCCATCCTCACCCATGCCAATCTCATGGGAGTCAATGGCCTGTGCCTTGCCCAGGGGGAGATCTCAGGGACCCAGCTGCCACATGATGGTCATTCTTGGGGTACAGCTAGTCCTATCATTTATCAAGTTCTCCATCTGCCAAGCACTGATCTGGTCATTGAGAGTACAAGATAGACAAAGTCCCCAGTCTCCATTTGTGCTTACATTTCAGTGGGGAAACAATTAAGAGGTACACAAATAAATATATTTGGCTCTTCAATTAGTGATAGAATTTTGAAGAATGCAGATTAATACAGTATTAACTGAGGATAGAATGAGGGTGGGAAAGTATGGAGGGAAGCAAAGGCCAGTGGGTAGTTGGCTAATGACTTATTAAAATAGAGTAAGACAATCCTATCTCAGGAATGTGGCTCCCTAAGCAAATGCCATTTTGGGAGGAGACTTTGCTTCTTTGGTCACTAGACTCTACCCTTATAGTCACGGAAGCTGTAGATGGTAAGCCATACATACATAGCCAGCCATGATAAGTAATCCCTTTTTTCCCCAAATACTCATTTGTAACAATAGTAAAAGTAGTCCATAGATTAGTGCAAAATGGAAAAAAATTCATTTAGCAACATTCTCCAACCACATTGGGGAGGGGGGGAAGGAAGAAAAAGGGGAGAAAAGACTATTTTTCAAAAAATCCTAGAAGTTGTCCTAGAAATGTAGAAATACTCTTCTAATTAACTTATGGATTAAAAAGAAATGAATTTAAATTCATTCTAGAAATATTTACTGAGTTCTAAGTACCAGGCTCCGTTCTAGGTGTTAGGGATTCTCCATGAAAAATGGCCAGAACTTTCTACCTTCAAGGAGCTTACATTTTAGTGAAGTTTAAGCTTGTATAGAAATGAACAGTAAAATCACTGCATTTCAAAAAGAATGGGATGTGGCCAATACTCAGAGGTAAATTAATTTTCTCATTATAGAATCATTCCAATCAATAAACAAAGAAGAAATTATCAAATTAGAATGTTGTTTTACACCACTTAATGAATTAACTAATGATCAGCAATAGTTGCTAACATTATGAAGGGACAACCAGACATTATGTCCCTCCTGAAGGTATTAATAGTACAGGGCACCAACTAAGAAGCAGTTTTGCCAAAAGAAATCAAACCCGAATCTGATTAAACCTCTAGGTTGAACTACCAGTTTTCAGGAAACTCAAGGCAAAAGAACCTATTACACCATGCAACATGGACACTATAGGCACATGATTGGGGAACTACATGACAAAGGACATAGCTTCTTCAACAAAATATAAATAAAAGGGCAAATAATAAAGAGATAAAGGAGAAACTCTCAGATTAAAAAGACTAAGAGGCCTTATTTGTGTCCTAATTCAAACAAACCTCAAAGAATAAACAAACACTGTTTTCAATGCCATTGAAACTGTTATTCAATGCTATTAGGAATTATTGTTTTGGGGAAGTGTGAAATGATGACATTGTGATTATATTTAATAAGAGCCCTTATCTTTCAGAGATACATCCTAAAATATTTGTGTGCAAAAATTATGACATCTGGAATTTGCTTCAAAAAGACAGGCAAGTGGCATGGAGTAGTGGGAAAGTTATAATATGCTTGTAAGATACTGGTTAAATCTGGGAGACATGTGCATATGGGGGTTCATTATACAGTTCTACCTTTGCATACATTTAAAGTTCTTCATAATAAAAGTTAGAAAATGAAAAAGTTGCATAAAAGAAGTGAGATTTTGAGCCTAAAGAACTGAGTGAACATCCTCTAGTTTGTATTCTCTATTATTCTTCTGGGAAAAAATAATTTTATATTTTTAACTGGTCTCATTGTTCTTTTCCTAGGCCACTGAATTTTGGGAAGTTTTATTTTAAGTGAATTAATTTGTTTTCTCATGAAGAAAAATTAACAGCAACTTGACAGAATCTTTCCCAGTCCTTTTCCCAATTCTTCCACAGTCTCAGCGTCAGAATACTTATGAAGTGTCCTATGTGAAGTTTCTCCTCCTGAGCTGGTTCTCTTAGTCCCCAGTCATCATTGCTTTATGCATGGCCCACATCTTTAGTTATTTTTAATAATTTAATAAGTACCTGCAAAGCCATCACCTAAAACAAAAGGTAGGACTCTTGCAGATAATCTGCAACTAATCATGTGTCTCTCCTCCTCTCAAATTCCTCTCACCCCTATACCTGCCCAAAGTAACCGTCCTCCTCAATTCTACATCCATCATTCCCTTGCATCCGAGTTGTTTCCAAATTGATAAATAGGATATCACCCCATGATATGTTGAGATCTACTTTTTTTCCCCTAACAGCACATCATCAAAATCAATCCATATTTTTTTAATCTTATCTTTTGTTCATCTGGTCCTCAGCAATCCATCCATATTTTTGGGTCACCCTGTGACCCAATAATTCTTTTTCTGAATACTGTATAATATGCTATTGTATGAACATTCTTTATTTATTCAACCAGTCTCTGATTGACAGACATTTGGGTTGTTACTGGGGTTTTACTGAGCAGAGTTGCAATAAACCATCTTGTACATATCACCAGTTATGCAAGCATGAGTTTCTTTGGGGTCTATACAGCAGAAGGAAACTTCTGAGAGATAGGAAGACAGGGGATGGGAATGCCTCCATTCACCTTCCATGTGAAACACCTTCCCTGCAGTAACACGTGCCTGTAGGAAGGTGACACTACTAAGTCTTGTCTATCATGGTTTGTTGCTGGCTCTTTCTACCCAGCTCTAATTTTTCCAGCCCTGTGGTAATCTAACACATTTGTTTTCACATTTAGTGCTTCAGAATAATTGAAGAAAAAGTGCTGGTGGAATCATTCTGAGCTTGAGAGCTCCAGGCATCTTTAATTGGCACAACTTTTGCAGTCAAAGTGATGGAAATTCAACTGACTGCAAACTCTCTGCATTTCTTTTGGATGCATTAATTAAGAAAAAAGATATGACCATCTTTCTCCATATACACAGACATCAAATCTATTCCAACTTTCATTTTAAACATAATATTGAAACACATCTATTCTGATTTTTTTAATGTTGTATTTACTGTTTCCCACCCGCCCCCCGCTTTTTCTTTTGAGGGGGACAAAGTTTAAAATGAGCAACTCTTGGGAAGCTACTGACATTTGTGAATCTCTTAAACTAAACTCTCTCTCATATTTTATGGAATGAGTAAAACTATTTGTGGAAATTAATAATTTGCCCCCGTACTTGAATGAGAAATGAAGTAAGGAATGTAGGATCCTCCCAATCTACAGAATGTCTGTATTATTTGCTTACCATAAATTAACTCACCTTTAGGATCAGGTGCTGGATGGATGATGTGGGGAAATTTTTTTTAATTTTAATCAGGGAAAGAGAACATGAGTACTTGAAAATTCATAATATTAACAGTCTAATTAGAGTTTCTTAAATGCTGTTTTAAATTAGGTTAATTTTAAATTATGAGATGTGACAACTATATAAACATAAAATGCTTTAATTAGAGACTTGTTTGTGTTAGAAAAAAAAATCCACTTGAAGCATCAATCTGTCACTCTGCATTAACTTCCAATAGCCACAAATCCCCACTGGACTACTGAACCTCAGCAATAAGGCTATATCTATCATCCTCTCTCTGAAATTTAATCTTCATCTGTTTGTGGCCAGGTCTCTGCTCTTTAAAATAAAAAAATCAAGGCAACAAACTCAAGTTGAATTCTCATTTAAATTCATAGCAACTCCTGTTGTTTCTGAATTTGCTTAATGTATCACTAAGTACAGTCCTTCTGGGCCTTCATAAATATCACGCCATGTTACTGACAAAATAAAGGTTTGGGGAGTAGCTCAATCTTGAAGGGTGATAAAACAAATAAAAATAAAATCTCAAATTCTCCCTCAAGTACTTATTAACCTTTTAAAATCACTTTCTCCTTTTAGATTCTGGTGAAAGCTATGGGCTCCTTCCCTCAAAATGTGTAATTTCAAAAAGTTTGCATACAAATTTAGAAGAAGACTTGTATACCCACCGATGGCCACACCTGCCTGTCCTCCTCATATCACTCAACATTAAGAACTACCTTAAGGTTCAGATTCTAACTCATATAGTGTAAAATATTCATTAATTGATAAGTATGTACGGAGTGCCTACTATGTGCCAAAGACTGTGCTAGACCCTGGGAGTGCAGTAGAGAATATAGTTAGATCTGGTCTCTTTCTTCATTGGATTCACCATCTCATGGAGGAAACATATAAATCAAATGATCCTACAAACAAATGTAGAATAGGAATTAATTAGAAGTACAAAAAGGAGGAGGACAGAGTGCTGTGAAAGCCAACAAGTAAGTATTTGGCCTGATCAGGAAGGTGTTAGAAGAATTCCCTAAGTCTTTGACAATGGAGCTGAGGTTGGAGTTAATAGGTGGAGGGATGGAAAGAACATTTGAAGGACTAGGAACAGCAAGTTCAAAGTCCCTCAAGGAGAGGAAACATGGTAAGAAAGAGTGGCCAAGAATGGATAGGGAGAGCGAGGCAGCAAGCTGAGATTGGAGGGACAAAGATAAATTAGGCAGGTCTTTACAGCTATGTTTTAAGATATTACTGTATTTTGGACCAATGGGAAGTCATTAAACAATTTTAAGCTGGGAGGTAGGCAACATAATTAGATTTGAACTCCAATAAGTTCATCTTGCATGCAATGTGGAGAACAGATCGGCAGAGGACCATAATGGATTAGAGTCCAGTTTAGAGGTCATTGTTTTAGTTTAGTAAGAATAGTAACTAAAGGAAGGTAGTGACTAAAGAGATGAGGGTGGTTGGGTTCAAGTGATATTTAGTTCAGATAATTAACAAAATACTGTAAAAGATTGGGTTTTTCACCATCTACCAGTACTTAGAACAATGCCTGCCACATGGTAGGTGCTCAATGAGTATTTGTTGAATGGATAAATCATGAAGAAACAATGTGACAAATAATGGCTAACATGAAAATATAAATCGGTCAAAGATTTTTATGTAAGTGAAATTGCTGAAAGATTGTGGGGTACAGAAGTTGCAAGGGTGGAAATAGGTTAATAAAAACAGTAACGTGTGAAAAGAGAATTTAAGTTGGTTGGACCCTCTGTTCGGGGGGAAGAATGCTGAAGACTCTGGTTTGACTGACAATTTCTATAGAGTGAAAACATAGCAGTAAATTACAGGGAGCAGAAGGCCTGACAGAACAAGGAGTGAGATTCTCTTTTGCTCAATATCAGCATTCTTTGAATGTGTAATTTCCTTAGGACATGGCAAAACAACAATGATTTGGAAGGGAAATTTTCTGGAACATAAACACAGTTTTAATAACTGGTCTCATGCACCTCTCTGCAGTTCCATAATCCTGCAACTTGGCAAGTAATTCTTTCATTTCAAAGACTGGAAAAGCAGTTTACTGTGTGGAAATTTTAGAACACTAACCACTGATGTGGGAATAAGACTCTGGAGTTTCATGTCTCTGTCACAGCCATGACTGCAGGAGTCTAACCTCAGAGATTCTTAATAAGTCACTGTGGAAACTGGTCCTTTAGAAACCCAAATAATTCACCTTGATATCACTGCACAGGAAACATGCATGTATGATGGAACAGGACAAGCTCTGTTTCCTAACGTGGTCATATACTAAAATTTCCATAAGATTCTGTTGAGTTAATAAGAATGTAAATGAATGCATGCATAAGGAAGATTCAATCTCACTTCTAGGTTCTGTATACATTGAAAAAAATTGATCTTTATTACCTTTGAGCTCTTAGATGGAAAGTTAATTTAATGACCATACTTGCTGTATATTTTGAAACCCACCTTTTTTAGAAAGGGGATTATATGGAGGCTCCATTCTCCTAATAGATCTTTCCATTCAAAGCTGCTATTTAATGAGAATCATAGGTTTAAAGACAGTTCCATCAATAAGGCTAATGGTACTCAAAAATCTCTGAATTTTTCAGGAGTGGAAACAAAAATAGTGGAAACAGGGAATCAGCACTGAATGACTATTTTAAGGAGGTGATATCTCTTATATTAGAGGTTTTTCTCCATCACCATCTAAGCTAGAGTTCCCTAACATTTCTGTGAATGGGAGCTGTTTTTAATTTTCCTTATGGTTTTAAAATTTATAAGGCAGAGGACTTGGTGACTATGTATCTGGAGAAGAAATACAGAAATTGAAATCTCTGAAAAAAAGATGAGGATATGTAAATGGCCAACAAACATATGAAAAATGTTCAACATCACTAATCATCAGGGAAATGGAAATTAAAATCACAATGAGATACCACCTTCCCCCTTTCAGAATGGTCATTATTTAAAAAATCAAAAAACAAGAGATGCTGACATGGATGCATAGAAAAAGGAAAGCTTAAACACTGTTGGCGGGACTGCAAAATTAGTAGAAACTCTTTGGAAAACAGTATGGAGATTCCTCGAAGAAATAAAAGAAGACCTGCCATTCAGTCCAGCAATCACACTACTGGATATCTAGCCAAAGAAAAAGTCATCTTTTTATCAAAAAGACACTTACACTCACATGTTTATCACAGCACAATTCACAATTGCAAAGATATGGAATCAGCCTAAGTCTCATCAATTGATGAGTGGATAAAGAAAATGTGATATATACATACACACACACATACATATACATACACACACACACACATCCCAGGAGTACTACCCAGCCATAAAAGGAATGAAATAATGTCTTTTGCAGCAACTTGTATGGAGCTAGAGACCATTATCCTAAGTGAAGTATCTCAGGAATGGAAAAACAATCACATGTTCTCACCAATAATTGGGAACTAAACAATGGGTACACACAGACACAAAGAGAGGTAACAGACATTGGAAACCAAGAAGGGGGTAGAGTGAGAAGGAGGTAAGGGATAAAAACTCACCTATCAGGTACAAGGAACACTATTGTGGAGACAGGTACACTAAAAGCCCTGACTTCAGCATTATATGATGTATCCATGTAAGAAAACATTCATGCTCCCTTAATATTTTGAAATAGAAAAAAGATGAATGTAAGGCATTAGTCTTTGGACACATCAGGGAAAGGAAAGACACTGTTAATTTTTCTGAAATCCTTTCTGGCCACTGATGGCTTGACTAAAGCAATTGGCTTAAAATTATACCAAATAAAACTTTGATGCCCACTGACCTTCTAATTGGAGATTCCCTGAGCTAAGTTTCTTTTTTAAATGTTTGGGTAGTAGCTTGACCTTCAGGCAGGTTGGGCGCCCATCCAGGCAAACCTTTGTAATGAGAATTAGTAGCAATGGAAAATATAAACTCTTACTTAGCACCCAGATAGTACTCTTGGTAAATGACTTCACCCATCTTTGCAATGATTTGGTCCTCAAAGGCGGTCCCATCCCACCTATTGCAAATGCTCAGTACATTCTTTACTGCATCCACCACAGATATGTCTGGTTCCAAATATATGATGGGTGCTGTCTCAAATATGGGTTCTAAGAAATGGCTCTATATTTAGACAGGTAAAGATTAGAATTACTTTAAGCATTCTTACATATTCAACTCTTAGGTATCCACATTAATAAAGGAATCAAGGGGATAAGAGTTCAAAATTAAGGATAATACAAAAGTAATTTATATTTGGCTTTGGTATTATATGATTTTGAGGGTGAGCAAATTAACTTTCTAATTATGACATAGCTTTTCAGAATGAGTTTTTATTCTCAACTGACTAATGTTGAAAGCCAGCTAGTGCTATGCTAGAAGTCAAATGAACTTTGCTCTGGAATTTATAATTTTTTGCAAATAACTCATCAATAAATTATCAAAGTTGATTTGGTCTGCCTCTTAGAGAAGGTGTATATCATGTCAATAGTCTTTCGAGAACAATGGTTGATGTAAATTGCATAGATGCAAAATCGGATATAGTATCAGACATAACAGACACCAAGGCAAGAGTATTACTAGAAAAAGTTGTTCAACAGGAAGGCATAACAATCCTAAACTTAATCAAATAGCATAGCCCCAAAATACATAAAGCAAAAAAGTTCTCAGAACTAAAAGAACAAATAGACAAATCTTTAGTCATAGTTGAAGAATTTCACATGCCTTGCTTAGTAACTGAGAGAATAAGCAACAAATCAGTAAAGATGTTGAATACTTTTAACCTATTTATGGAAGACTACACTCAACAGCTGTAGAGTACACATTTCTTTTGTGTTCTTTGGTGAACATGAACCCAAGTTTGAATTCTAGAGCTCATCCTAACGTGTAATGTTAGGCAAGTCACTTTACATCCATAAGTTTTAGTATTCTCTATTATGAAACGGAAAGAATAATACTTGTAATACAGAATTGCTGGGGAGATTAAACAAGAAATATAAACTAAAACATAAAAATAAGCACCATACAGATGTTAGTTATGAATGCAATAAAGAATCAGGACTATCTAAATAGGAGTAGCTTAGAGATAATAACTAGTTGAAAGAGTACACTACGATATTTATTTCAATGCTAATGTGTGTATAGCACCACACTAACTTACAGTATATGTTTCTTGGGACAGAAATGAGTTAGCATGGAACAGGGTGCTAAAGCATAGCTATTTTACAAATGATGTTTTTTTCTACTGCCATTTGCATTCCTGAGATAATTAGGTAATACTTGAATTACCATTTTCACCAGTTAACATGCACTTACCTACCACTGTTTGTTAAATTAAAAACAAAGTCACATAGAGTCTTTTTGCCAAGGGTTTTTGCATCTTAGGGTCTATAGAAGACAATGTTTCTCAGTTTCCAAACCCAGTTAGCTTGGACAATGAATATAATAAACGGTCTTGAAATTTTTCTTTATTTTAATCTTTAATGAGAAAATAATTGCTATCTAAAAATGTGTCTGTATTCCTAACCAATTTTGTATGGGAAAGTGTTGTGATGACACAATGAGATAATAATGTGAGACAGAACTGGGAACTCTAACACTCAAAGTACAAAGGATGTTATATTGATTCAGCTGAGCTATTGAAAATCTGTTTTATTAACCCCTCTACTCAACACACAAACACACACACACACATTCACACACAGACATATATCTTCTGTAGAAGGAGTACACAAATTAGAAAATGCTTAGACAAGACTGGGTGAAGTAAAGGGATGACACTGAGAAGCCCTAGAAGTGGATGTTGTAGAAAAGTTTCTAAAATTATTCGACAACTTGATCCAGAAAACAGAAACACAAAAATCATTTCACTAAAATGGAGCAGCCAAACTTGATGTAGACAAATACATTGTCTAAGAGACATTGTAAAAGAATAATTGGAAGGATAGAAGTTGACAAAGAAGAAAGAAGCTAAAATGATGGCTCAGGGTTTACTTAGAGTATCTTGGCACCTAACAGACCCATAATAGTGGTGAAAATATAACAGGTCCTCAAGAAATATTTGTATATTTGAATGACAATCAAAACTTTATCAGAATCAATTTGCTCTCCCCAGGCAGTCAATGTCCTAGCAAAGTTGAGAGAGTTTTACCACTTTCAGTAATATAAAGTTATGCTGTTGCCTAAGATTCCGTGTTAAAATAAATTCTGCTTTGACCATTTATAAAACATACGATAGGCTTGAAGGAGGCTGTGAGATGTATTTGACATACATTTAGGAGGACTGTGATGATTTTCCTAAGCTTCTATAAGCCTCAGTTCAAATATCTCAGTCTCCACCCATTGAACTACATTTGTAGTAGTAGTTTTAATAAAAAGAAAAGAAAGGAATAGTAGGATCAGGTTTATATGTTCAAACATAACTGTACCACTTAACATCTTTGTGATACTTTATAATTTACAAAGTGCTGTCTACTAACATGTTACAATTTTTCACCTTTCATTATCTTTTTATTTTCTATTTTTGTAATACCTACAACACACTACACCAAAACAGGCCTGATGATCCCCAAAATACATATTAGAAAACTGAAGCTGAGTGATTAAATGAAGCAGTTCTCAAAATTTTATGACTGAAACATCCTTAAAGTCAGAGGAGACGAACAGTCAGAATCTTGGAATATAACCCAAAGCAGTTAAACAAGATTAAAGTTACCCTTTAAGTCTCCTGTTTTATCTTTACATTTTTTTCCAACTTCTAGATCTGGGTAGGGTATAGTAGTTAGAAGCAAGCCAACACAACTAGGAAAAAAAATAGAAAAAAGCAGGTCATTATTCCCACTCCAAAAATCATATTTTTAAAGACACTGAATATCTATTGAAGTAAAGAGGACAAAATGAATTTAATATGACAGAGGATGAAGTCTTTCTTAAGCAAGCTGATATTAATGTCTATTTTCTACCTTCAGGGTGTTTGCTGAGATTAAGTATTGATAGAAAACTGGGACTACTATAGAAGAGAATATCTTTTGGGAGAAGAGAAACAAGTGGAGTTTTTAATGACACTATATGGGCTGGCATGTTCAATTGGAATCTAGAGGATCATCAAGATCATGTCTCATTTTCCCAATGAGAAATTTGCTCAGCCCTCAGGTAGCATGGAAAGCTGGAGGGACCTCCAATCCCTGTCAAAACAGCTACCTTACCATGTTTTATGGAGCCTGAGGGAAGATTCACCCAACCCAGCCCTGCCCAGCCTCACTCCCCCACCTACCTCTGCTGTAGTGGAGACTAAGGACTCACCTGGAAATTCCAGGGCCTACCTGCCACGTGGGGCATTTGATTGCTTCTCCTGAGGGGCTAGAGCTGGTCACAGGTCCCAAAAATAACACTGCATCTTGTTCCTTCCAGTGAGCACCACATACTGGCAGGGAAGAGAGTTGGTACAGCCCTGTACAGCATTACTGACTCAATCAGGGTGTGGTTGATTCTTACCCACTAGCATCACCTACTGTCTCAGAGATTAAACTGGGTTTGTCAATATAATTCACACTGTTTAGAAGACCACAAGACTGGAGAAAGAGAAAGGATTTCAAAGACCTCCATCCTCCCTCATCAACAAAAAACAGGGAATCTGACCACACACATAGCTAACCACCAGTATAGCTTACAAACAACTAGCAACTGAGAAAACCATTGCACTAATAATATCTATAACCAAGGCATCCATTCAGAACCTGGACACCCCATCAAAGCACCCACAAGCAAAGCCAAAGGTTCTTACCCAACATATGCTACAGGCACAGACTTAGAAGTATGTGTGGGGGGAGGAAGCCCCATCTAAACAAAAGAAAATCCAAAAAAAAAGAATCAATATCTGTGCCAGATGAGAAGAAACCAGCACAAGCAGTATGAAAAATCAAAGTGAAAGGCACCCTCAAAGGGGAACACCAGCTCTCTAGCAATAGATCCCAACCAAAATGAAAGTATTGAAATGACAAAAAATTCCATATATGGATTGTCAGGAAGGTCAATGAAATACAAGAGAAAATGGAAACCAACTCAAACCAGAAAAAGAAATCAGGAAATGAATGAAAAATTTACTAAAGATGTAGACATATTAAACAAAGTAAAAAATAGAACTTCTAGAAATGAAAAATTCACTTAAGGAAATATAAAACACAGTGGAAATCTTTAAGAATAGACTAGACCAGGCAGAAGGAAGAATTTCAGATCTTGAAGACAACTCTTTTAAATTAACACAGTCTGTCAAAAATAAAGAACAAAGAATCAAGAGGAATAAAAGCCTACAAGAAATATGGGATTATGTAAAACAGACAAATATAAAAATTGCAGGCATCCCTGAGGGTGAAGAAGAAAATGCAAAAGGACTGGAAAACCTATTTGATAGAATAACTGAGGAAAACTTCCCTGGTCTTGCTACAGATTTAGACATCCACGTACAAGAAGCTTGGCAAACAGGAGAAAAAAACTGCTAATTTACAATTCTATCTCTAGTGAAAATGTTCTTCAAATGGGGAAATACATACATTTTCAGACAGATTTTTTTAAAAAGTAAAAGAAGTCATATTTAGCAGATTGGCAATATTAATAAAAACACAAAGAAATTCTCCAAACTTAAGTAAAATAAATCCCAGTAAAAGCACGATAATGCAAGCAGGTCTTAATAATATCAGAGAAGATAAATATTTGGGTAAACACAAAGAATATTGCTCTTTAATCATCAACATGAATAATGCGTGGAGTTTTTAACATAAGTAGAAGTAAAACACATAACAATGATAGCACAAAAGATGGAAAGGGGTAACTCTATTTAGACTGTCACAAGGCTCTTATATTTTGAGGAGGAAGTGGTAAAATTACTAAGATAAACAGTTGTTAGCCAAACATACTTTAATCTCTAAAGCAGGGGTCTGCAATCACAGTCCATGAACCAATCTGGCTAGCAACTTTTTATAAATAAACCTTTATTGGCATGCAGCCACACCTATTTGTTTATGTATCATCTATGTCAGCTTTCACATTGCAGCTGCAGGGTTGAATAGCTTCACAGATATCGTATGGCTCCCAAAGCCAAAATATTTCCAGAAAAAGTTTGCAGACTTCTATCCCAAAGTAACAATTTAAAAAAAAAATACATAATTCAAATGCTAATAGAGCAAAATGGAATAAAAATACTTAAGACAGGAAAGAAAAAATAAATAAGCAAAGATGGGATTAAAACAAAAGTAAGTGGTAAAATGGATTTATGCCTAACTTAAACAGTAGTAGCCTAAATACTTCAATTGATAAACAATGATTTTCTGCCTAGATTGAAAAAACAAAACAGGGCAAAATACATACATTAAATGTATGAAAACAGAGTGTTTGAAAGGATTGATAAAGATTTGCCATGCATTCATGAACCAAAAAAAAAAAAAGCTAGTATGGTGATAATAGCAGACACAATAAACGTCAAGGCTAGAATATTACTATGGATAAAGAGAGTCATTTCAACAGGAAGATATAACAATCTAAAATGTAATAAAATAGCCACAAAACACATAAAGCAAAAATATATCTGAAAATCTTAAAGAAACTCAAATTCTAACAAAACTTAAATGAGAGAGAGACAAATCATCATAGGTGAAGAACTTAGCACACCTTGCTCAGTAACTGAAGAAAAAAGCAGACAAAAAAATCAATAATGATATTGAATACTTGAACCTATACACTGACTTGACCTAATTAGCAATTATGAAAGACTATATCAAACAGCTGTGGAATACACATTTCCTTAGAGTTTCCACGGATCATTTACTAAAATAATCCATGTGCCAATCCAAAAAGGAAGTCTCAACAAATTTCAAAGGATTAACATCATACAAAGTTTGTTCTCTAACCACAGTGGACTTAAACTAGGAATAAGGTAGAGAAAGCTCACTAGAAATAAAACAACACACTTCTAAAGAATCTATGCCTCAAGTAGATAATCACAATGGAAATTTTAAAATATGTTAAACTGAATTTTAATAAAGCTATTACATGTCAAAATTGTGGGATGTAACTGAAGAGCTGATTATAGGGGTATTTATAGCTTTCAGTGCACATATTAGAAGAGAAAAAAGATTGAAAATTAAAATCTAAGCTTCCATTTCAAAAAGATAGAAAAAAACAGCAAATTAACCCCAAACAAAGAAGAAAGATAAGTAGGAACAGAAACTAATAAAGAAAATGAACATTATCTTTATCTAATAGATATGGAAACTGAGGTACAGAAAAGTTAAGTAACTTACCCAGTTTGCATAATTAACAACGGGCAGAGCTAGGACTCAAATCCAGGGAGTCTGATAATAGAACCTGTAGTTTCAATGGCTATCCCTATCTAAACAGACTCACAGGAACAACGTAACCAGGCTTTGAGCAGGGAAGATAAACAATACTCCACTAAACATTATTGAAGCCACCAATGCTCCCTCCAACTCGGTGTAAGATTTTTGCCTACTTTGTTGCTCTGGCCCTAACCACTGATGATTTGCCAGGTACCAACCTGTTTTATAACTGCTCCTGGCCTGAAACCAGTATACAACCATCACTCAGCCCCATTCCAAGCAGCCCCATTGTGACCCCCAGCTGTAACCAAAGTCTCAGCTGCCTAGTCATGTCCTACGCCAGAAAGAAATTACAAATACACTTAGATAGAAAAGTTCTTTTAAAAGCTGTTCAGTGGCATCTGTGAATATATATAAAGAAGGCAGTTTGTTGCTAATCACCCAACAGATTAACTAAAGAGTAAGCTTTTTTCTGAGATTTTTTTGTATTGCACAGTTGTTTGGGAGACAGTAAATATTAACCAAAAATGTGTTGACCTGATCTCAATCTGTATCATTTTTCTCCAATAAACCATAATTATGAATCTAACAGCTTTCAGTGAGTTTTGGGATCTTTGTAATGAATTATCAAACTGGAGGGTGGTTTTGAGAACCCCTCAAACTTCCAAGTGGTCAGAAGTAACAGTGGTCTTGGGGACCACGTCCTCTAAACTTTGTGGTTGGCCCAAACTTCTCATAAGAAGGAATGTTCTGAGTTTGCTATTGTCTAACCTCCATTCTTAATGAAAGTCAGGCAACATTGGAGACTATTCCTACCACTATTTCATTCCTCCTCAGCTGCCCTTCCATTTTTCTCTTGTCACAGACATGATTTACAATATCATCATCAAAATTGCATATTCTACCTCAGTTTGGGCCCCTATCATTTACACAAATATAAAAGCAAAAATATATATATATATATTTAGACATTGAGCCCTTCTGTGGTTCCCAAGGTCCCCAATGTCTGGCCGTGCCATCCTAGCCCAGCTCCTTTCCCCCTTAGTCCTTGAGCTTGATTTAAACCAGCCTCCTTCTCGTCCGTTCACACGTTCACCTTCTTTACTCATTCACGCTCTGTAACTGAACGCACACCTCTCCTCTTCCCCGACTCCTTCCACCTGTTCTTCCTGTTCAACATCACCCGTTTCAGAGACAGGATTTAAGTCACTGCTTCCCCATAAAGGGTCCATCAGTGCTGGCGCTGACCTTGCAAGGTTGATAGGGGCATTCTGTGAGGTCATACTTACGAAGGACTCAGAACATAACCTGATACATACTAAGCACAATGTTAGGCTTAGCTTCTGTTACTATTATTACTGTTACTCCTCCTATTGATAATGCTATGATAGTCATCTTTTTTGACCCCTATTTTATTCACGGTGTCGGGCAAGCTTTCAATTGCATCTGTAACAGTTATTCTCTATGCTATGCCCATTCGCTTCTGGATTATTACGCCTTGAGGGCAGGATTCATGTCTGTTATTTCCCTATGGTGATAGAGATTTCAGGTACAAAGTATGTGCTGAATCTTTCTGACCTACTGGTAAGTTCTGAGAACACCGGAATGACAGCACATAATCCAGGAATGCTAATGAGGGATATTTGAACCCCTACAGTGTGTCAGTGTGTATCATTTGTTCACCAAGGCCTTCTGTTTTGGAGTTTCAGAAAGATTTGGGATTTATAGGTGTGACAATCTTTACCTGTTACTGAGAAGTAAGAAGAACAAAGAATAATGGACATTAAACTCTGCTTCATATTCACCTTCCTTATAAAAGTCTCAACTAGTGTTCACCAATAACGAGTTCTCCTCTACTCCTTTAATCATGCGAAAGAGAATGCTTCCCGGTACTTGAAAACCACTTTGTGACTCTCCACTACTTCTTTGCTTTCTATGACATTGGTGATATTGCAAATGGTGGAGTCCCTGTCATTCTGGGACCTAGAGCAAAGCTCAAGTCAACTTGCACTGGACATGAGAGAGAGTTAACTGTGTGGTATTGAGTGACTAAGATTTAGGGATTAATTTGTTATAGCACCACACCTAGTCTCTTCTAGTTGGTATTCGAAGCAAATAAGAACTTTAAAACACCCTTATTATTTTGTTAAAACCACCTCGTTGTACCACATTTTTTATCTTATTTTAAATCACCTCACTGAATTATGATTGATATACAAAAAGCTACACATATTTAATGTATATGAGTTTACAGACACATTCGTGAAACCATAACCACAATCGATGCCGTACACATATTGATCACCTCCAGAAGTTTCCTCCCATCCTTGATTTATTTTTGTGATACAAGCAGTTAACATAAGATCTATCTTCTTAGCAAATTTTTAAGCACACGATATTGTTAACTATAGTCACTATGCAGTTCAGTAGATCTCTAGGACTTATTCGTCTTGCATAACTAAAATTTTGTGCCCTTGACTAATCCCTGTTTCCCCTTCCCCACGGCCTCTGGCAACCATCATTCTTCCCTTTGCATTTATGAGCTTGGCTATTTTAGAGTTCTTATATAAGTGGGATCATGTAGTATTTGTCATTTAGCGTCTGGATTATTTGTACCGCAATTCTTAAAGCAGCAGAGAACCTACCTAGTTTTTTTTCCTCTACATTTTCATTTTGCTTTTACAAATATTTTTATTATAAAGATAATTCAAACAAGAAGTTTATAAAATTATACAGTGAACCCAATATGTATACCACCTAAATTCCACAATTAACAGCTTATAATATTTGTTTTGTCACATTTCTATGCATCCCTCTCTCCCTCCATCAATTGACCTTTTACCTTTGGATGCATTTCAAAGCAAGTTGGAGGTATCAATCTATTAAGTCTGCTTTATTACTTTCCCAATTCTCATACTTCCCACATGATGAACAATGGCCTGAGATCAAATATATAGAAAGTCTTGAGCAAATTTTTACAACAAATATCTATTATTGAGTACCTACCATATGCTACATACCTCAGATAAAAATAAATGAGCTTCAAGGCCAGAACAGCAAGATCTCCAACACTGCCCAGCACAAACTTGATCTCAGTGACCCGAACTTCAAAGCAGTGAAGATGCTGAGTTGCCCATTTGTAGCATCATTTGTTCTTTCACAATCGGTTACAGAAAGTGCAGTCCTCAGCTTCAGACATTGAGATGTAATGAATCAAACATAAGAAGCCTGACATGTCATTGACTAAAACCCAGGAAAAATGCTGTGGGTTCCACACCATTGCCTCCACTAAAGTTATGTCTTAGATTTTTATTATTTTGGTGCTATAGACATTTTAAGGAATTACTGGACATTATGATTTCCAGTAAAAGTTTCCTTTGTGCTTTTCCTATTTTCTCAGGATCCACAGATAAAATAACCTCTTTAATGATATCATCTCCCAAAAGTAAAACAGGTTGTAAAGCTAGTAAGTATCACTTAAACATTTTAACATGTAACATTAAGACTCATATAATATTAACAGTGCTATTACATACATTCCATTTTTATCCTTCCCTTAATCCTGTTAAGTATATAAGGTGATTGTAGTTAGCATCACCATTTCACAGATGAGAAGATGGAATCTCACAGAGAACAAGCCTTTTAGGCAATCTAATAAACTATAGATCTGGAGTTCAAACCCAGGCTCGTAGGTCCAAATACTATAATTTTTCCTCTGCATTTGATATAAGAAAAAAAGGAAAATAGTGTTTGGGGCAACAAATATTTCAGCATTGTGTGAAATATATAGCTTTGACATATTAACGTAAAATGCTAAATATGTGTTGCTTTTAATATGCATTTTGCATATGTGTGTATACGCAGTACTGTGTATGTATGGACACATACACACACATAACATACAGAGACAACTTATTTGGATAGTTTTTTTGCTTGCGTCAAGTTTTGTGCCAGGGGCTTTGCGAATATTCTTATTTACTATTCAGAGAACTCTTGTGAGGTATTAGTGCCCCAGTGTACAAAGAAAATTGAGGCTCAGTGCAGTTACGTACTGTGTCCAATGTCACACTGGCAATATATAAGTAAAAACTTAGGATTGTCTGACTACAAAATGTATGTTCTTGAGCATGATGCTATAATAAATGTAATAATTTAAAACACTATCTAAAAGAAAATTGGATACATATCAATATATTATATTTGTGTACCCATTGCTAAAAAAATACGTTAAATTCAGTTTTTAAAAGAGGCATGGTACTTGTCCAGGTATAGCCACTCATTCATTTATTTATTTGTGCCAGGAGCATGCTCCAAGCTGGGGCTGCTGTGATGACTATGACTCAGATTGGGTCCCTGACCTCAAGGAGCTTGAGGTCTCATGGGGAACACTAGAAATAGAAGAAAAAAATCCATAAATTTTTCTCCAGAGCTGTTTCATCGTGTACAGTCTTTTTCATCTCAGGTGTTGGCCGGAGGCAGTTATCTTTCCAGGTGCTCTGGCCACAGTTGAGGAGTCACCCTTGACTCATTTCTTTTTCTTAAACCTATATCCAATTTGTCAACAAATCCTGCTAGCTCTACCTACAAAATATGTCCAGAATCCAAACATTTATTTCTGATTCCACTGCTACTACCCCAGTCCAAGTCACAATAATCTTTCAACCACATTACTACAATATTCTCTTAATGGGTTCCATGCCTATCTCCCTGCACAACACAGTAATCGGAAGGATTCTATTAAAATGTTAAGTAAGATTATTTCATTCATCTGCTCAAAACTTTGGTGGCTACCAATTTCTCCCAGTGTAAAAGCCAAAGTCTCTACCCAATTAAAATGTGGGTAAAAGATCTGAATAGGCATTTCTCCAAAAAAAAGATAAAAATGGCTAATAAGTACATGAAAAGATGTTGAACCTCATCAGCTATCAGAAAAAGGCAAAACCAACCCACAGTGAGACAGACATAACTTCACTCCCTCTAGAATGGCTAGAATTAAAAAAAAGAACAGATAATAACAAGTATTGGTAAGAATGTGGTAAAATTTGAGAACTCATACACTAACAGTTGTAAAATGGTGAAGCTGCTTTGGAGAACAGTCAGCAGTTCCTCAAAAGGTTAAAAATAGAGTTGCCATTTAGAGACCCAACAATTCTACTCATAGGTATATACCCAAAAGAAAGGAAAATATATGTCCACATAAAAATTGGAACGTGTATTTATAGCAGAATTAGTCATAATAGCCAAAATGCAGAAACAACCCAAAGGTCCATCAGTTGATGAATGGATAAATAAAATGGAATACAAAATACAATGAAATATTACATAAAAATGGATTTCTGATACATACTATCACATGAATAAATCTTAAAAATACTATGCTAAGTAAAGAAGTCAGTCACAAAAGCCCACACATCATGCAATTCCATTTATCTGAAATGTCCAGAAGAGGCAAATTTATAGAGACAGGGCTGGGAAGGTTGGTGGGAAATGGGGAGTAATTTCTAATGGGTACAGGTTTCTTTTGAGGACTATGACAATGTTCTAAAGTTGATTACGGTAATGGATATACAACTTTGTGAACATACTAAAACCCATTGAATTATACACTTAAAATGGGTTAATTTTATAGTATGTGAACTATCCCTCGATAAAGTATTAAGATATGTGGGGGAGGCAAAGTCAACATGTCTCACTCCTCCACTTCCTTTGAATCTTTGCTCAATTATCATGTAAATTAGGCCTATATTGCAATACCCCCCAAACACAACGAATTTCCTTTATCCTGCTTTATTTCTTCCCCAGGGCATTATCTTTTTGCAAGTAAAGTCTTTGGATGCTCACCCATATGTGATTCTTCTTTCCTTTCAAGCATACAGAAAAATTAACTTTCCCTGCACCCCCTCCCATATAAATGGAGACATATGAATAGTTCTGGCCAATGGATTGACAGCATAATTGACATGTGCCATTTTTGTGCCAAGGCATTTAACTGTCAGTGCAAGACCTTCCAGTGATTTCTTCCACAACTATAGCAATCATGACACTGACTTCCTTTTCAGATTGAGGTGCGGAAGATCAAAGCATCCCAGATTGCAGAAGCACTACAGAGAGGAAAGTTTCCCTGGAGAGTCATCGAAACCCATAGCATATTTTTCATGGGTGAGAAGGTTTATGTTAAGGTGCTGTGATTATGCGCTTACTTGTTACCACACATAACTTAGTCTATCCTGATGAATATATCCTTCTAATATAATTATTTATTTTTATTGCCATCTCCTTTTTTTTCTTAATTGTTCATCTTCTCCCACAATAATGTAAGGGCATAATGGCAGGGAGTTCTGTCTGTTTTGGCACTAATACATCCTTAGCCCCTAAAACACTGCCTGACACATCACAGGTTGTCAACAGATACTTACTAAATGAACAGAATGAATATGAAAAGGCAAGTGTTATAAAAGAGAAATATTAACACTAAAGAGCATTAGCAGGGTGACCTCGCCTAGTCAGTGGATTAGAAAAGTCTTCTCTGATGAAATGAGTTTTAAGCTGAATCCTGAAAAATCAATAATAGTGAGTCAAGTGATGCAAACTGAAGAAGCACAAGGCACTGTGTCTTGCAAGACTGGGCAATTACAACTCTGACCTGTGCTAGGAAGGAGTTGCAGAGTGTCGAGAGAGCCTGCGGTGGGAGGATTTGGCTGCATCAGGGCAAGCCACCAAAAGCCACTGAGAAGCAAAAACAAAATTAGAAAAACAAGGTGAGATCATATATAATTGGGTAAATTTGAGGCACAATGATGTGTGTTAATAGTTATACAAAAAATATAGCAGCATGCATTGAAGCATTTATAGAAGTCATCATGGAAGAGTGAGAAATGAACTGGAATTTTAGTTATAGATAAGAATGAGAGAGCAAAAGAATATGGGAGGGCACTGGGTGCTGGGCAAAGACCTCACATTAACACAGGCAGGAGTACCTATGGCATGGAAGCAAAATGTGGGGAAAGCAGCATACCTGGAATTGAAGGTAGAATTTTGAGAGCAAATCCCCCTTGCTAAAGCAGGTGGGACAGAAAGATGGGGTCAGTTCCTGTGAGCTGCTAATGCTTGGTCTGTGAATATGGTCAGAGCAGTGTGATGAAAAAAGGACTTAGAAAGATGACTCAGGCAGCCGTGGCAGAACGATTTACATAGATCACACCCAAAAGTTTTTAATGAGGGGGAAATTAAATGGCCCAAATCATTGCTCCACTCAGCAAACATTTATCAAGCAGCTATTACTAATATATACAAGGTTACATAAGAAATTTTCTTTAATGTATAAAATACATTCCTTAACTTTGTGAGTCTAATATTTTTAGTAAATGTGAATGCTTCTGTATGCAAGTAATTATTCATTCTCTGAATGTCAGAGACTAAAACTGTAAATTGGGTTCAGATTGACTGAACAATATATATCAAAACCACTGGACAGTTTAATTTCTTCTACAGTGCCTTTACCTGGATAGATGATTACTTAAAATTTTGCTTTGAATTAAGAAGGATGTGTAGTTTAGTTGCCTCTACAGATTTTGAACCTTTAAGAGGTCATCTCTGGAAAGGTATGTCTTGGGAGAGGTCAGTTGGTTTACAGCTCCAGCTGAAAGTTTTATGGCTGAAACTAATTAATTTCCTTCGTATAATTTTATTGGGCCCTTTTCTAATCTCTGTTTGTAATAGGAAAATACATTGAAAATTACTCCAATTCCACAAAGAAATAGAAGAGTCACTGTGTTATGGAGAAAGAAGCAGCTACAAGAAGAAAGAAGAGAGTCAGTGAACTGGAACTTAATAAAAACAAGAATTAAAACAATGTATGATCAATAATGTGCAGTCTAAATATTAAAAACATTTTAGATGGATTATTTTAGAAGATCATAAAATATCTTAGCCCCTTTCACTTAGAAGTATCACAAAACTGCTCCACAATCATAAGTAATTCTCTTTCCAAGTCTTCCAGAATGCCAAAATGACATATAGTTTCCATCAGTCAAACTGTCTGAGTGGTGTTTAAAAATATATGTAAAGTAACACATGTAAATTATGAGACAATTTCAGAAAGGACTACATACTTATTTCTTTTTTCTAACCATAAACTGACCTATCAATTCATCCTTAAATACATACCCTGATGAAAGTCTTATTTTAAAGAATTTAATGCAGATACTTGTCTTGAATACAGGACATACTCATACTGAACTGAACAGTAATAGAAATTGTACACTTGAGGACTGACCATGAAAACTAATATCATGTATCAAAGTTAACATTACTAAAAAAAATGTATAGAATTCTCTTGAAAAGAAAATTCAGAAACTTCTGGTTCTGGCAAAGTGAGGTAGCCCCATTTCACTCAGGTCCTCCCTCTTGCAAATAAAAAAAACCCTAGACATAACATAACAAGCATAAGATGACTCTGAAAGCTAGAAAGAAGGAGGCAGACAACTTAACGACTTTAGGATTTATAGAACTACCTAGCAGTGAGTTCCTGGGGTTCCTTGTTGCTTCCCATATGTCCCAGACAGGTGGCTACAGTTTCAACAAGGCCAATCATGAAGTGGATCTTGATGTTGCATGCACCCTCCTCATCCCCACCTACCCTAACAGAAGTAGGCAGAGGTGATCCAATTTCCCTATTGGATGGTCTTAGCATGGCCAGGCAGAGAACTAATCTTCCATTCCCCAAACAGCAGAAGGTGGTGTTTTGATTCCCCTGCCAGCATAGTGTCCATGGGGCTGAGTAGGAAGCTGACCTTCCCTTCCCTGACCAGTAGAGACAGGTGGTGCTCTGACTTTCTCCACTGGGTTAGTACCAACACAGACCAGCAGCAAGCTGAGCCTCCACCTCGACCTGGCAACACATCTTAGATGAATTTTCAGGAATCGATGCTGAGTGAAAAAACCAGTGCCAAAAGGTTCCAAACTCTGGGATCCCATTTATACATTTTAAAATGACAAACTTATGCAAATGGGGAATAGATCAGCCCGGGGGTCAGAGATTGGGGAGGAGGAGGGAGAAGGAGGAGAAAGCTTTCTCTCTAAAACAGCAATATGAGGGATCCTTGTGATGATGGAAATATTCTGTATCTTGACCGTATCAATGTCAATATCTTGGTTGTGATATTGTACTGTGTTTTTTCGAGAAGTTACCGTTAGAGGAAACTAGGCAAAGGGTACATGGGATCTATGTTATTTCTTATAACTGCACATGAATCTACGTATATCTCAAAATAGAAAGTTCAATTAAAAAGAAAGAAATTTAACCAAAGGATTTGAGATCATCTGTTTTAAGGGATCTGTCCAACAATTATCAGATTAAACATTATAATCGTCTTCTGTATTTCAATATGGAATTGTAGATTTGCTTCCAAAGACAGTAGAGGCAGTTACGGCAATTTTCTGAAGATTAAGCGAAAATACTTTTCTTCACCTGGTACATAACCTGTATATTAAAATCCCATCACATTACTATTCATTCACTCAATCATTTAACAAGTATGTGCTAAGAACCTAACATGTACCCTGTTCTAAGTTACAGGAATAAAATAACGAATGAAACAGACTAAATGCCTGCTCTCTGGAGCTTACTTTTTAAGAGAGAAGCACTGTCATTCATATTAGTCAACACAGTCCTCTTCCACTGTGCAATCAGATTAACTGTTTCTCTCAGGCCTTTGTCACTACGTAAAATCAATCATGCTGAAAGGTTGTGTTTCCTGCATACCACTGTGTTAAGTTGAAATATTTCTTTCTTTCTGCATGTTAATAATCTTTAGTAGAACTAAAAAGGTACCTGAAGACATAGTAAGGTAGGAAACTGAAAGAATGTGACTCTCTGTGAGGCAATTAGGATTTTACTGGAAAAGTAAAACAGGATC
>CAUYRT010100414.1:0-15870 GCA_963574885.1 Lepilemur ruficaudatus | reverse complement strand
GTAAATTCACTGAAAATCATTTAATTGTACACTTAAAATGGAGTGTTGGTTATACGTAGGTACAGTTGGAGCACTATGTATGTACTCTCTGGACTACTTTGACAGAGTAGGTTTTTGAATGTAACAAGATAAGTCAACTTGAGTGGTAATATATTTTGGGAAATCAGCTCACTGCAAATTGTGACTGTAAACATTGTATTGTAAATGTTTTGTAGTTTTCCCCCAATAAAATTTTTGGAAAAAAAAAACAAAACACAACAAGGTATAAATAACAAACTTCAATGATAGTATAAAGAGAAAGAATAAAGTGTTATAGAAAGGAATATTTACTGGGAAGCTAATTCATCCCTGAGAAAGTGGTATTTGTGTTGAGACAGGAAGGAAAGCCAAGCTAAGAACTGTGCAAGAATCTCATGGAAGCAGGAAACAGCAAATGCAAAGACTACGTTAGGAAAAACTTGGGAACATGGAGAGTGTATTGAATAAGAAAGGGAATGTCTAGAAATGAGCTGGCTGGGCAGGCAGAGACAGGTCATGTGGGAATTTTGAGATTTCATTCTAATATTTGTGTACCCTAATTCTTTATTATTCTGATTTCTAACATTTAAACTTTAGCTTTAAATGGAAGAGTAATGAAAGGGCAGAGGTGGCAGTGTCTTTAACTCTCATCCAACCCGGCTGCTTGAATCTCCAGTTGAAGAAAGTGTGGTACAGGGAGGTTACCTAGCTAGGTCAAAGTTGCTTAACAGTGCCCCCTCTGAGTGAAGAGCCAGGATCCCTGGATTCTCCTGACCCCTGTCCTTCTTCACTCATGGCACTGCCAATCACTAAGATGCCAGCAGCTCCAGAAGGGACTGCTCCCTATCAGGCTGACAGAAGGTCCGTTGGTAGTTTTGTGATGAACCTCTTGGCCCAGCCTTGGTCAGATGTCATAGTAGCTGGGTCTCTGAGAAACAGAGCAACTCTCTCTACTAACAGAAAAGAGCCCTCTTGCTGAGGTAAACATTCAACTTGGGCTTAAGGAGTGGGAGTGCGTACCCTGGAGTTTTCACAGTGCTCCTCCCCACAAGGAAAGAACCTGAGTTAATTCAGTCCTACTTTTACTTTTTCTTCCAATATAAACTTTCCAACCTTCTCAAGGTCTTTTCAAGGTGGAAATTTTCCTGCTAAAGGAAATACCAAGAATAACCTAGAACCTTTTTAATTCTACCCTAGTTGATGAACAAAAATACTTTCCTTTCAAAATAAGCTAATTTCTTATTTTTGTCATTATAGTTATTTCTGAAGAATTTGTAGTTTGTTGCCATTTTGTAAGCTGAGAAGTCTCTGTGTGAGTTTAGTGACTTTTTTTACCCCAACTGAACATAGATATAAGTAATCCAGCAAATATACATTAAGAGAGTTGTTTTTGTGCCATTTGGTTGCATTATGTTGTTACCTCATATTATAGAATTCTCTTATGTTCCATGTCTAAATGACAAAATGCAGCCTCTCAGAGCTGAAAGAGATTGACGGGGAGAGAAGATATTTTTTCTGCTAAATATCTGTCCTGAATGACACAAACATTTTTGCCTCAAAAGGAGAGCCTAAACTAACAAACACCAAAAACACATCTGCCTTACTCCTCCCACTCCCAACATCATTATAGTCTAGGCCTGGGTGGCCTTTGCCTAGATAATTGATTATAGCCACCAAATTTGCCTGCTGTTTTTCAGAACAGCATTTCTCAAAGTATGGTCTCAAGACGACCTATCTAATACCTAATACCAGTGCCACAACAGAAATCTCTGGGGGTGAGAAACCAAGATTGAGAGCCAATGCTCTAGACCTACTCACTTTAACACATTACAAAAACTGCTATTAATATATTGCAGTTTGCATGGGTTTCCTACATTAGAATATAACAGCCTAGCTGAATTATCCGTAACATTCCCATATAGACTCAACCCACTGAGCATTTGAAGTTAGACTCTTACAAAAGGAAGGACTTCGGATGAGGTGGACAAACAAGGATGCAGTAGCACCAGCTGTGGCTCTGCCCAGCACACCACCCTTGTCCCTAAGGCAGGACACATTCATAGTCCAGGTTACCTTGTTTGAAATCCTATGGTTCTCGATTGATGTGAACATTATGTTTCCTGGAGGATGATATCAATGTTATTAACTGGATGAGACAAAGAACGAAGGAGGGATCAAATATATCTTCCAAACAAGCAAGATGTCCACTCAAGTAGCACCAGCCTGTATCAAGGGTTCCGCTACACCACTCCACTGACGTCAGAAGCAGGGGATATACTCATCATTGCCTCATGACTCCAGGGTTTTATGCAACAGGAGAAGAGTCTTTTCATTGGCTTAGTTACTCTGAAGACCCACTTCTTAGAAGCAGGGCTCTAATACTTATTGGCTCAATTATTTTACTTAATTTAACAAATCAGAATCTATTAGCGCCTAACACACTGAAATACTATGTGATCTTCAGATACAGAATAAGACAAGGTCATTACTAATTACTACATTCTAATCATGATATTTGCTATTAATATGTAAGCCGATACTTGATCTCCTTTACTTAATTCCCAAGGAGAAAGAATCACAACTGGAATCTTAAGAAATTTCCTCTATAATTAAATCTACCAAATGGTCACATTGGTACCACCTTTTAAAATCACAATTAGCTTAATATTATCTACAGAGACTAAAGTAACAATTTTTTGAGGGAACTCATCATTCATGCCATTAGAGATGTCAAGTAACTTGCCTGAGATCACATAGGCATAAGAAGTGAGCCAGGATTTGAACTTAGGTGCTCCAGTTCTGCAGTCTAACTCCTAAACACTGCAGGTCTCCTCCACACGGGGTGAACACGTAGGATAAAGATAACTGTGAAGACTTTCATCCTTGGAAGAAATATCAATTGAAAGTTTTCTGCTAGATCTGAAGCAAAATTCCATTATGGCCTCCAAGATTCCTGTCCCCTGGTGTTGGTGCTCTACAATCTCCTCCATTTGCGTGTGATCCAGGATAGTAGATATAACAGAATATCACTCCTGTGATGAGATTACTAATCAGTTGACTTTGAGTTAGTCAAAGGGAGATTATCCTGGGTGAGGTGAGCTCCTTGAATGATGAAGTATCAGAAAGACTCTCCTGTGTTAGCTTTGAAGCCACAGTCTACATGAAATCTACAACAGCCACAGCCTGAGCCTTCGGATGAGGAAGCAGCCAGCTGACACCTTGATTGCAGCCTTGTGATAAACTGAGCAGTGCAGTTAGATAACTGGTGCCCAGGTTTGTGGTAGTCTGTCATGCACAATAGAAAACTAATAATACAGGTTGTCTCTGTCTTTCTTTGATATATCCTTCTGCCTCTGACCCCTCCATCAGCTCCTAGTATCCTTATCCACAATCATTCATGATCCAGATCACCCACTGCGGATCTCTTTGGAAACTGCATTTGCATCTATAGCAAATCTGTGTCAATAAATATTTTCCCATTTTCTATATATTCTTATTCTTTTTTACTGCATCTCATTGCCTAGTGCTTAATATATATCTTGCTAAATAATTATGCTTTCTATATGCTTTGGGGTCTCTGCACATCTTACTAGTTCTGTGAACAAGGAAATTGCTGAAATCGGTTGTTGATAAATTATAGTATACGATAAGGTTTGTGACCACAGAACTCATCTGTGTTATCTCCCACAGAATCTTTACCATGTCAAAAACACTGTGGCTAGAACATAGTCAATGCTTAAAAAATATTTGTCAAATGAATGTATGTGGTATCATACAGAGAAAAATACGCTCTTTGGCTAAGCTAATTTACAGCAAGAGCTGCATTGATGAGCTGACTCATGGCTGTTCCATTGTTTTGTGGGTCCCTGCATCCTCGCAGTGTCAGATATAGATGTGTCTACACTAGATGCTTACACAGTGTTGCTGCATGACAGAAATGGAGACCATCTAGGCAAGAAAAAGCTTATTTATGTGCAACCTTGACTGGAGCTTCAAAACCAGCTGACATAGCATGTGGGTTTTGTTTTCAGACATTTGTTTCTCTTTATCTCTTCTAAGCACAAATCAGAAGGACTAAGTGTGGTGCTCTGAATCTGTGCAAAATCAGATGAAGTGAGCTAGCTGCTTTGACTGAGCCACAGAGTATTCACCGTGCCTGTGTCAGCAGTCCAGGCCACAGTGGGGCTCCAGAGAATCTCAGAGGTCAGTGGAACACACCACACATGGCAGGATTTACTGTTTTGCTCAGCCCGGGCTGGTGTTACGTTCTCCGCCACATAGTGTGCTACACAGTTGATGCACCACCTCCACACTCCCATCTCCCCAGCCTCATGCAATATATATAGTCAGTGCATAAAAAGGAAAACATTACAAGCATATATTGGGGGAACATAAAAGAGAACTAAAATTTTCAGGGTACTACTTGCCAAGCATTGTGCCAGGCATTTTAGAAACATTATTTCATTTGATTCTCACGTTAATCTACCTGGAAAAGGGCATGTTATTCCTGTTATACAGAGGATAAAATGGAGACTTATTAAATGACAAATAATGCAAGAAGCAGGGATTTGAACCTAGGACTGTTCAAAGCCCAGGCCAACGCTTGCTTTATGATTTCCTGTTAGTCAAAATACATCCAGGAGCCAGGGCCTGATTCTGAGTTGGGTGGATGAGTTGCTGTCTGAAGGTTCTAAATGCGAAGAAGTGATTTTATTGTCTGAAATCCTCTGAAGAGGAGATCTTTCTAAGTGACGTTTGGAATTCACCAGGTACCCCTTCCCCTAAGAAGTGTTCCCGCTAGTGAGCAATGAAAGATCAATTTCTGCCTAATTTTCAGCCTGCCTAAATTCTAACTATTCTTGAAGACTGAGTTTAATGCCCTCATTTGTGTGAAGACATATCACTTCCTTCCTTGATGGCTTCTAGAGAATATTATCGTCCTTCTATTTTTAGTTATTTTATTCTTAATTTTATTAGTGCTCATTCGCTCAAATAAAACATTTATTTTATACTATTCTATACTATTCTACATGAGGAATATAGAGGAGGATAGAAAAAAACTTCATCTATGGAGCAGAGAGCCATGCCAAGAAGTAGTTTTATATGTTAGAAATGCTACATAGAAGTATCTAAGGATTATACTGAAACAAATGTCACATGCAGCTACTAACTGTCTCTGAGAGTGACAGGGGTAGCAGCAAAGACACTTTAATTGACATTTAAAGGTTGAATAGGATCTTTACCAGACAGACAAAGAGGTAGAAAAGCATCTGGAAAGAAATTAGAGCACACACGAAGACTTAGAGGTATGTGAAGGAGTATTTATGTTTTGAAGACTGCAAGTAATACCATATGGCTGGAGTACAGTGCATGCTAGGATCTGTAAGCAGAGTGAACGTGGGGAAACGTACCACGCCAGGTTTTCAAGGAATTTGTGTTTAAGCAAAGATGATTCGATTTCTTTTGTTTGAAGATGAAGCAAGTTATGTCTTGCTTTCAAGCAAGGGAGTGACTAAGCAGGTTGTATTTTATAAAGATCCTGTTGGAAGTAGGAAGGAGAAAGTTTAAGGCAGAGGCGGTAGTATGAGGGCAGGAGACAGCTTGGGTGCTCACTATTGATTAATATTGATTAATAAATATTAATGATCTCCTAAATCAGTACCAATAGGAACAAAGAATCAAGGAGGAATTTAAAAAATGTTTAGATAACTGATACCCAGAGCTAGAAAGTTGATGAAATAGGGGAATGAGGAAAGAGAGAAAAAGAAGAGGAATTTAGAGGTTCTAATTTAGACGTTCTAATTTAGAGGTTTCCTGAGATAGGAAACACTTAAAGAGAAAGGTAGATTGTGGGAAAGACAATTAGATTTTATTTTTATCTATATTTTTTAATGCTCTTTATACAAAGTACAAAAACAGGAACAACTAATCTATGGTCATAGAGGTCAGAATGTCGGTTACTTTTGAGAAGGTATGGTTGGTGACTGAGGTAGGGCACAAACTTCTGGGGTTCTGGTGACATTATATTTCCTCATTCAGGTGGTGGTTACATGGCTTGGCTCACCTGGTGAAAATTGATTGAGCCGTTTACGTATAATTTTTATATTTTTCTGTACATATGTTATATTTCAGTAATGTGTTTACTTAAAATAATTTAAAAATGAAAAAATGGATAATTTTAAGAGCAGTATAAATATAGCTGGAGAGATAACTAGTTAAATGGAGGATAAACTTTTCAAAAATTATGTTGAATGCAGAACAGTCTCTGCCTTGCACTTCTCTGTAATCTTTCTCAGTTATTCTGTTTTCCCTCTTTCGTTGGCTGTCTGTTCCTTAATTCTTGTTTTTTCCCTAATATTGTATCAATGGACTTCCTCCCTGCCCAATCACAAATATTCTGTTATCTTTACTTAATAGACCAATATTTTCAAGGTATTACATTTATTCTGAGATATATGAGATTGGTGAAAATATCAAATGGTATATGTGTAATATCAGACATTGGAAATATTTGAAATGCCTTTTAAAAATATTTTCTTATAATTTTTTTTTTGGCTTTACAGTCAAGACATAGTTTCTCCCAAAGAAATCCCAAGCAGAATTGATTTGATGTACAATTTCTAAGACAAAACAAGAGAAAGTAATACAAATTTAGCCATATCAAAGTAGAGAAAATTAAGTCTTTTAAAATATGGTTAATGAAAGATTTGATGAAATAATGTAGAAGAAAGGACACAATTGCACTGTGCTATGTAATTATTCTTTCTAATTCTAGGAACTAAATTTGTTTATTTTTACTTAGCTCTTCTAACTTACTCTGTACCATCCTAAACAAATATGATTAAGATTTTTTAATTAACCTTTTTATTTTGAAATGATTATAGATTTGCATGCAATTGTAAATAATAATTTGGAGAGATCTCACATACCCTTTACTCAGTTTTTTCCAGTGGTTACATCTTGCAAAACTATAATGTATGCAATATCAAAACCAGGATTGATACAGTCAGCTTGCAGAATGCTTTCATCATCACAGTGATCCCTTATCCGGCCATTTTATTATGGTACATCTACCTCCCTCTTCTCACCTCACTGCAATCCTGACCCCTGGGAACTAGCAATATGTTCTCCATTTCTGAAATTTTGTCATCTCAAGAATGTTATACATATGGAGTTATACAGTATGTAATCACTAGAATTGTCATTTTTCCTTTAGTATGATTAATTTCCTGGAGATTTGCTCAAGTTTTTGCATATATGGATAGTTCATTCTTTTATATTGCTGAGTATTATTCCATGTGTCTCAGTCTGTTTGGGCTGCTATAACAAGATAACATAAACCGGGTGTCTTACAAACAACAGAAATTTGTTTCTCACAGTTCTGCACACTGGAAAGTCCACAATCAAGGTATCAGCAGATTTGGTATCTAGTGTGGGTCCACTTCATCGTCTTTTTGCTGTATCTTCACATAGTGGAAGGGGAGACCAGCTCCCTCGGCCTTTTTTTTAAATATATACATTAATCTCATTTGTGCGGACTCGACTCTCATGACCTCATCACTTCTGAAAATTTCCATGTCCTAATAAGAATTTTGAAGGGACATGAAAAATTAGACCATGGTACCATGGTGTGTATATACCATAGTTTGTTTAACCATTCATCTGTTAAAGGTCATCAGGCTTGTTTTCAGTTTTTAGCTGACTAAAGCTAACTGTGAACATCCATGTATATGTTTTTTGTTTGAACATAATTTTTTAGCTTTCTGGGATAAATACCCATGAGTGCAATCTGGGTCATATGGTAGTTACATGTTTTAAGAAACTGCTACACTGTTCTACATGGTCACTGTACCATTTTACATTCCCACCAGTGTTATGTGAGTGATCAAGTTACTCTACATCCTCACTAGGATCTGTGTTTTTACATTCGCCATTCTGATGGGTATGTAGTGATATCTCATGGTGTTTCTAATTTGTATTTACCTACTATCTATTGATGGTGAACATATTTTATGTGACTATTTGCCGTCAGTTACATTTGATAGTTTGATAACAAGGTACTGATGAATTGTTTTGGTTGAGATATAGAGAAGGCAATTATAAATGGCAACTCCAATATCAAGAGAACAGAGTTGGCTATAGTTACAAATTTGGAAGAAATGGACCAACACGGAGTTAGTGGTTAGGTAGAACAATACAATTTAATGAGAAGGTAAGAGTATATATAAAGATGGATTAGAAAAAAAGATCTGTGATCAAACCAACATTTAAGGGCATGAAGACTCAGAAAGCATCAGGAAGCGTGGCAGAGCTGGGGCGAGCTGTCATGGAAACACTAAAAAGGTAATGCTTTTTAAAGAATGAAAATTACCTGAAGCTTGAAAATCCATGGAAACCTAGTAGGGGGAGTAATGGAAAGAAATTTGCGGGGAGGTAGTATCTGATTCTGGGATCACAAACAATTGAAACACATTTTGAAGGTGGCAAGCTTGAAAAAGGCAGAAACTGAGATACTCCAGATTCAAAGCCAATAGGAGCAATTGCCCAGACAAAAAGCAGGTGTCTTCCAAGAAAGTCAATCTAGATACATTTCCTGAACAGTGTATGTTTCTTCATTTTGAAGATTCGAGGTTTTACATTTGGAAATAGTTCTTGGGTGCAGTATTTTATAAAACTTAGGTTTTTGCAAAGAACAATCAAGAAAAGTCTAGGGGATGAGCCATTACATATCTGATTATTTACTTGACTGGGTAATAGTGGCTAAAAAGACCAACAGAGCTAGAATATCCTAAAAAATGCCCTGTTTAGGATATGCCTACTGGGGCTGGGGGCTGTGGACTTTATTGACCCATTCCTCACAGTAAATACTGGCCCAGGAGCCCAGCTGCCATGAGAAACAGTCCATGTCCAGTCTGTCAATCATGATTAGCCACTTCCCCTCCTTCCCAGTCACCTTTTTTCTTTCTTGGTGAGAAAATGTAGCATTGTTGATGAGTTTCTTACAGATGTAGGGAAACATAGCCACATATAAAAATAGGGAAAATTGTTAGGGCTAATTTATCAGGGAGTTGGGCTGTGACAAAACAAAAAAAGGTGAGGTTAGAAAAAAAAAATAAAAGATGGACTGGCGCGGTGGCTCACGCCTGTAATCCTAGCACTCTGAGGGGTTGAGGCGGATGGATCGCTTAAGGTCAGGAGTTCGAAACCAGCCTGAGCAAGAGCGAGACCCCGTCTCTACTAAAAATAGAAAGAAATTAATTGGTGGCCAACTAAAAATATACAGAAAAAATTAGCCGGGCATGGTGGCGCATGCCTGTAGTACCAGCTACTGGAGAGGCTGAGGCAGGAGGATCGCTTGAGCCCAGGAGGTTTGAGGTTGCTGTGAGCTAGGCTGACACCATGGCACTCTAGCCCAGGCAACAGAGGGAGACTCTGTCTCCAAAAAAACAAAAAGAAAAAAGAAAGATGACGATAAAAGGTCTCTGTGTGGGTTTGAGTTGTTTAGACAGTGCAAGTGACTGCCTCTAGTCTTGTTATGTGAGAGGAACAAACCATTACCTATTTAAACCACTGTTAGCGTAGTACTGTGTTACTTGAGACTGAAAGGATTCCCAATTAATTCAGGCATTCTGGAATGATAATGGAGAAAGCTGCTAACTTACTTTCATCTCCATATTAGAGGCTGGGCTTCCCAAATCTTGACCTAGCTCTTAGAATACAACACTATGGGTGGGAACGAGATAAAATATTTTCAGATTATATGGGCATCCCACTATTCCCCTCATGCATGGGGTCATGCATGAGGGGAATAGTGGGATACCCATATAATCTCAGACATGAAGTTCTGAGACGATCCCGAGCCTCTAAAGTTCTCTCCCATCTAGCATAAAAAGTCAGCTCATTTTTCTTTGTATTTTCCAACATTTGTTCCTTTTAAAAATTCTAGTGGTCCTAGAACCAAACATATGAAACGCATGCATGTATTAGTGGAGTATGAAATACTATTTCTTCTTGGGATGAGAAAATCCTACAGCTCGAAAGCTTTGGGAATTTGGGGGTTTGGGGAAACAAGGCAGAGAGAGTAGCAAATAATCAGCAAGAGAAAGTGAGGATCTGCACATTAAGTTAACTCTGTGTTTTCTCATAAAGGAACCAGATTTGACAGGCTCTACTAACCAGCCACGACTGCTATGACATTGCTGGAGACCCCAGAACCTGAAGATGTACCCCAGAGGCAAAACAACCACCTGGATAGGCTCTGTCACGAGATGGAAAATTTAAACCATACTCTTTCACTAATCCTCCTCCTGCTCTAACCTACGAAACAATGCAGCTCTGCCCACCACAAGCATGAGGGGCAGCTTGTGTGCATCACCTCCAGGGATGGACCTGGGGATCCGGAGAGGTGCCAACCACCAAACCAACATGCTTAGCTAGTTGGATGTAAGTTTGGGGCAGAAATCCCTGAAAATGATCTTTGTTGTTCTCTTAATCCCCCAACTAACATAACGTTTTTGATCAAAACATGTAACATGTGCATAATAAACTCATTTCCATGAATTATGAAGGAGTTATGTTTCCTTCTGGAAATGGGTAAATGTCAAAGGTGGAGAGACTTTGGATTATTTCCTTGTCTTCGTAGAGCACTTACCTCAATGCAACATCAGAACTTATCCCAATATAGGAGTGATTAAGATTACTATTAATATTAAGCTGCTACTTACCTGTCTCAACATAAAATTCATATTTTAATGTAAAACTAATAACTGTAAGGAGCCGATTCAGCTCCTTATACTTTCAGTTGTTGGGTAACGATACATTCCCAAGCAAATAACAAGCTTCTAAGAAATTATCCAAATCGACAAATACCTTTACTGCAAACTGCTCGCAGCAAGTGGTAGAGTGAGTCTGAATCAATTTCTCTGTCCTCAAGCCATAAGAGAAGCAGATAACAGACATGAAACACTGAGCTTTTCTGCAGTTAATTTGGAAGAAAATGTTATACCTGGAGAAACCCTGATGGTGCTTACTGGGTAGAAACAGGTACATGTTGAGTATTTGAGGGAGATTGTTCTGAACGTCTCTAAACATCCTTTATCAGATAAAAGAAAGGCAAAATCCTTGCTCTGAATTTTGGCAGAGCAAGGTTTCTTAGTCCCTTCTCTCTTTTTTCCAATTCTATACTTATGTACCCCGAGTTGTTCAAAAAGAAAATGAAATTAGCTCACCACGGGTTTAATTATATCCTCTTCAATGGGCATCAATACTACTGGCAGCCCTCACAGGGATAGTCTCTTGACAAATCAAGTTGTTGTCTGAGGCGTGAAGTGTTAGATTATGATCGAGCCAGTGTGACGCTGTGATTCATGGCTACTCTATTACTGAGAAGAAGCAGGATTTCTGTTTTATGAGTATGCATTTTTAGTGAGACAAGTGAATCCTTTTGTTCATCTTCAAGAGTTCATCTCCATCTGAGAACAGAATTATGTTACAGACTCAAACATGCTAAGACACAGAAGGGTATTAAATAATGATGCAGGAAAGCTTCTTCTCAAACCCTTTGGAATCCTAAGAAGGGCCTAATGTGAGCTGAGCAATTCAAATACGTGATAAAGAGGAATCCTTCCACGGTAGAATGCAATGTTTTAATGGATATTGTTTTAACATTCAAGGTTTCATATCATAGTCACTAATTAGCCCACAGTATCACTAGTTTGCTGATATGGGTATAATAAATTTTATTAAAGAAAATTTTCTGCTTAGCAAGTTATCACAAACCTCTGGCAATTAATTGCCAGTCTTTTTCCAATAGGAGTTTAGGACTATTTAGTTACTATACACAGTTATAAAATATTCATTATTTTTTATAAAATGGGAAACACAAAAAAGTAAATTTTTAAAAATCACTCACATTCTCGAAGTATTGGTACATATAGTAACTTGATGAATCTCCAGGCAGTTATCCTGAGTGAGGAAAAAAAGCCAATTCCAAAAGGTTATATACTGCATAATTCCATTTACATGACTTTCTTGAAATGACAAAATTATAGAAATGGATAACAAATTAGTGGTTGCCAGGGATCAGGGTAGGAGAAGAGGAGATATGGGTGTGACAATAAAAGGGCAGTGAAAAGGATCCTCATAGTGATGGAAATGTTCTATATCCTGATTGTATTAAAGTCAATACCCTGGTTGTGATGTTATACTGTAGTTTGCAAGATGTTACCATTGGGGAAAGTTGAGTAGTACACAATGTCTCTCTGTATGATTTCTTAAAACTTCATGTGAATAAAATCATCTCAAAATAAGAAAATAATTAAAATTAAAAAAAATCATATTCTTACCACCTGGAGACAATTTTTAAAATCATTTCTGTGTATACATTTCCAGTCCTTTAACATGCACAGATTTTTTTATTTTTTTACAAAGCAACCTCATAGCTCTACATATTATTTTGTAACCTAAATTTTTTATTTAACTATATGGTATGCACATTTTCCCATTAGCAGTCAATCTTGTTAGTGAAAATGTTACTTTGGCTAAATATTTATGTGTAAAAACTACATCTGAATACTTGCAAAAAGCTAGATATTTTTAAATAAATCAGACATAATTTATAGATCGCTAGGCTTATGTTTTAATATTTGTGGTAGGAAGTATTTCACACCCTGCCTTTGTTCACATCAGAGGGCTACAGGCCCGTATACTAGTGTCCTGGCCCTGAGCATCCCTTTTTTCCTATGATGTCTCAGTGTGCAGGTCAGCAGACTGAGCGGACAAAAGACGGGAGGCAACAATAGTGTTGTTTCAAAAGTGTAGAGGCTGGAGCATGTGTATTAATGAGTATCGGGTTGCAGTCCTATGCACCATTCTCTCCAAACCTGGCTCTCAGCTTTCTCCAAATAATTCCTTTGGGATCAGTGTGAGAGCAATGCAGAAAATTTCCCTTTCAGTAGAAATAAAAAGAGATGAAATTATGACTTGAAAGGCCTTATGCAGCTGTCAGCCTGTGTTCCTGACTTCACAAACTCCGTGGTTAGGGTTTGGCTTCATCCTCTGTCACTACCTATAGGATTTTGTATTTTTGGTAATGTCTTCCACATATAACAATACCATGAATCCTGCCTAAAGAATGTGGGTGTTGAGACAGAACTCCAAAGAAGAAATCATATGTCCCTTGATACATACCTCATACTATATGCCAAAAAAAAAAAAAAGCATCATAGGCATATTAGTAGATGTAAAAGCTCAAACCTTAAACTTCTAGAGGAAAACATAAGAAGAAATCTTTGTGACCTTTGGTTAGGCAATGATTTCTTATGTAAGATATCAAAAGCATGGTCCAAAGAAGAAAATATTGGTAAGTAAGATTGCATCAACATTAAAATTTTGTCTTCAAAAAACAATGTTGAGACAATGAAGAAGAGACAGCCACTGTATAGGAGAAAATATTTGAAAAACACAAATCTGATAAAGAATTTTATCCAGGATGCATAGCAAGCTCTCAAAACTCAATAATCGAAAAATAAGACACTCAATAAATAAATGGCAAAAGACTTGAACAGACCTTTCACCATAAATAAAATATATAAATATATATTTATATATATATAAATATATATAAAGAAAATATATGAATCGGAATAAGCAAAAGATGCTCAATATCATTAGTAATTAAGAAAATGCAAGTAAAAACCACTTGATACCATTACACAACTATTAAAATCACTAAAGTTAAAAGGACCTTTTGCTGGTAAGGAAGTAAAACTAAAACCCTTATATATTGCTGATTGGAATATGAAATGGTACAATTACGTGGAAAAACAATTTAGCAACTTCTTACACAATTAAACTCCCATCTACCATTTGATTCAGGCTAGGTATTTATCCAAGAAAAAAAGAAATAATATGCCCACTCAAAGACTTGTACAGTACATAAACATTCATAGCAGCTTTATCTGCAATAGCCCAAAACTGAAAACAACCCAAATGTATCAACAGATGAATGGCTAAATAAGCGGTAGTGTCTACATATCATAGTATACTATTCAGCCACAAAAAGAAATGGGCCATCAATATATAATGAATGAATATCAAAATAACTATGTCAAGTGAAAGATGATAGTATTGGGTACATATTTTATTTTATTACAGTTATGAAATACTCTAGATAATATAAATTAATCCATAGAGGCAGAAACTTATGAGTAGTTGAATGTGTAGGGGTAGAAGTTGGGCTGGAATGAGTGAAGAGAAGAGAAGGAAGGAATAACAAAAAGGCATAAAAAATTTGTGAGTTAATGGATACATTCACTGTCTTGATTATGGAGATGGTTTATACTCTCTCTATAAATATACATAGATGAATACTTATGATGAAATTTATCAAATTGTATTCTAATATGTGCATTTTTTATTGTATGTCAATTATACCCCGGTGAAGGCTAAAAAGATGTTAGAAAGGTATATGTGAGGAAATAAATACTATATATATTTTTTTAAAAAACTCTGTATATATTTCTGTAATTTATACAGAGTTACCTCTATATTGACTCTCATGTTGTAACTTTATTTTTTTTTTTATTTCAAAGTATTATGGGGCACAAATATTTTGGGTTACATGGATCACTTTTAAAGTGCTTGAGTCATGTTTATAAATGTGCCCATCACCCAGATAGTGTTCATTGTACCCATTAAGTAGGTTTTCACCCATCCCCTCCTCTTCCCTCCACTCGCCCATCTTGATTTCCATTCTTACTTTCCTCTATGCACATGTGTGCTCATCAATTAGTTCCAATTTAATAGTGAGTACATGTGGTGTTTGTTTTTCCATTCTTTAGATAACTCCCTTAGCATAATGGTATCCACCTCCATCCAAATTTTTACGAAAGGAATTAAGTCATACTTCTTTATGGCTGAGTAGTATTCATGGTATACATATACAACATTTTGTTAATCTACTCATGAATTGATGTGCACTTGGGTTGATTCCACATCTTTAAATTGTGAAATATTCTGTGATAAACATTTGCATGCAGGTGTCTTTTTGATGAAATTACTTTATTTCTTTGGGGAAATGTCCCGCAGTGGGATTGCTAGATCAAATGGTAGGTCCACTTTTAGTTCTCTGAGGTATCTCCATACTGTTTTCCATAGAGGTTGTTCTAATTTGCAGTCCCACCAACAGTGCAGAAGTGTTCCTTTCTGTCTGCATCCATGCCAGCACCTGTTATTTTTGGACTTTTAATAAAAGTCCTTCTAACAGGGGTAAGGTGATAAATCATTATGGTTATAATTTGCATTTCCCTGATGATTAGTGATGTTGAGATTTTTTTCAGATGTTTATTGTACATTTGTCTATCTTCTTTTGAAAAGCTTTTGTGCATGTCTTTACCCGCTTTTTGATTGAGTTGCTTGAGTTTATTTGTAGATTCTGGTTATTAGCCCTTTATCAGATGTATAGCTTGAAAATATTTTGTCCCACACTGTAGGTTGCTATTTGCTCTGTTGATATTTTCCTTGGCTGTAAAGAACCTTTTTAATTTAATCAAGTCCTATTTATTTATTTATTTATTTATCCAAATTCAACATTTTATTGAAGTATACTTTACATATCATGCCTTTACTCCATTTTAAGTGTACAATTAAATGATTATTAGTGAATTTACCAAGTTGTACAGTTAATCACATAAATCAGTTTTAGAGGATTTCCTTCCCCCTATTGAGAGCCCTAATTCCCTTCTCCAACTACTTTTCAAGCATGCCCCTCCCCTCCACAGTGCCCACCACATCGCTCAGATGTGGGTCTACCCCCCACCCCCTGAATCCCTAGTGAACACCACCACCATTTGA
>CAUYRT010100413.1:0-15976 GCA_963574885.1 Lepilemur ruficaudatus | reverse complement strand
AGGCATGCTGGTGTGTGCCTACAGTCCCAGCAACTCAGGAGGCTGAGGCAGGAGGAATGCTTAAGCCCAGAAGTTTAAGGCTGCTGTGAGCTAGGCTGATGCCACAGCACTCTAGCCTGGGCAACACAGTGAGACTCTGTCTCAAAAAATAAAAATAAATAAATAAATAAATTGAAGAAGAAGAAAAACAACAAAAGGACAGAAAGCTTATTTAAAGAAATAGTAGGTTAAAATGTCCCAAATCTGGGGAAAGATATAAATAATCAGACATAGAAAGGTCAAAGTTCTACAGTCAGATTCAATATAAGCAAGACTACATCAAGACACATTACAATCATATTGCCAAAAATCAAAGACAAAGAGAGGATACTGAAAGCAGCAAGAGAAAAGAAGCATGTCATACATAAGGAAATTCCAATAAGGCTATCAGTGGATTTATCAGCAGAAACCTTAGAGGCCTGAAGAGTCTGAGGTGATATATTAAGGCCTAAACGAAAATAACTTGCAACCAAGAATACTTAACCTGGCAAAGCTGTCCTTCAGAAATAAAGGAGAGATAAAGATCTTCCCAGACAAACAAAAGCTAAAAGAGTTCATCATCACTAGACCTGCCTTACAAGAAATGCTAGAGTTACTCAAGTTGAAAGAAAAGGACACTAACTAGTAACATGAAAATATATGAAAGTATAAAATTCACTGGTTAAAGTACATAGTCAAATTTAGAATACTCAAATACTGTAATGTTGGTTGGTATATGAATCAGTTATATCTTTAGTATAAAGGTTAAAAGACAAACTTTAAAAAATAACAGCTACAATAATTTTAAGGGATACAATTGTCACATCAAAAACAAAAAATGTGAGAGGAGGTGGAATAAAATTATGGTTTTTCAATGCAATCAAAGTTAAGTTGTTATCAGCTTAAAATAGTCTGTTATAATCATACAATGTTTTTTGTAAGTCTCATGGTAACCACAAAGCAAAATTCTATAGTAGATAGACAAAAGATAAAAAGGAATCAAAACATACCACTAAAGAAAATCATCTAATCACAAAGGAAGACAGTAAGAGAGTAAGAAAGGAACAAAGGATCTACAAAACAACCAAAAAACAATTAACAAAATGGCAGTAGAAAATTCTTATCTAACAATTATCTTGAAAGTAAATTAATTAAATTCCCCAATCAAATGAGTGGCAAATAATTTTTTTTAAATGACTCAATTATATACTGCCTACAAGAGACTCATGTGAAGAATATAAATAGATTGAAAGTGAAGGTATGAAAAAGATATCCCATGAAAATGGAAACCAAAAGAACACTGGTACTGGCAGAGCTATATTTTTATTATCTTCTCAATGAAGCTACCCTAACTATACCATTTAAAATTTCAACTCAATCCGTAGTCCCAGCACTCTTGATCCTCAACTCTGATCTACATTTTCTTTCCTTTTGGCACTTACCACACTGTTACAATTATGCAATTTATTTATTTATTATGTCTTTTCAATCATTTGACTCCTTTAGTTGCAATGTAAGCTCAATAAGGGTATAGATTTTTGAGTTTTCTATTTATTAATATGGTATCTCAAATGGCTAGCACTGTGCCTGGCACACAGTAGGTATACAGTATCAGTCAAATGGATGAACAAATTTTACTAAACACCCATTACAATTTAGACACTGTCCGGAACACAGAGTCAGAAAACTAGCTACACAAGCAATCACTTGTAATCCAATGGGGACATATAATACAAAGTACATTGCTTTGGAAATGGTGAATTCTAGATGAGAGATACTAAAGTAAGTAACTTGGCTACATTTTCAAAAGTCTTGCCAATTAGGGGAAGGCAAGGTATTTTGAGTCTAGGAATTCCTCAGTGACTGGGTACTCATTAACAGAGTAACTGAAGTTCTTAGTACATATAAGAAAGAAATAGTTTCAACATAAATTACTCACCATGTAACTTATACTATCAGTTCACATTTAAACATCTACTCAATTTTAGAATCCTTACCCACTCTTCAATGCAATCTCTTTGATTATAAGTCAGTCTCTCCAATTTTCTAATGTTTATAAGTATAGCCTAAGTTGAATGCAAAGTGAATTACAAATCTTACAAAAGATAAAGTTTCATGAAGTCTATGAAAGTAATATAAAATCTTAAGAGAATTATTAATTTCTAATTGAGGAGGTGGGAACATTGGTAAGACTGATAAGAGAACTTGAAAGGTGATTCAAAGGATAATGAATAGAATAACATCAATTAATAAAAATCTTTAGAAAATTTTATACTTTCAACTTTTGCAAAAAGACATTTTTGTTAATCCCACTGAAAGAGACAAATGTGAAATCAAGAATGTCATATTGTGCTGTCATAATTTTGTCAGAAAACCTATGTAAAAAAATCAGTACTTGTTCACCACAAAAAAATCCAAGAAAACTATGTGAGGTGATAGATGTTAATTAGCCTGATTGTAGTAATCACTTAACAAAGTATACATATGTCAATGTATATATCTATTTATGATGTTCAATCAGAATGAACACTGTAAATATAGACAATTTTCATTTGTCAATTAAACCTCAACAAAGCTGGGGGGAAAATTAGTATTTGATTCATTCTTAATTCTAATAATTAGCTTATATAATAGTTGCAATCATATAGTAAATTTTGGTAAGGATTTTGTTTCATTCTTCAACACAAAGGGCTAATCAATCTTCTCCCCCTCTCTCACATACCACCACCATCATGCATCATCATCATCATCACAATATTTTTTTTTCGAACACTTCATCTTTGAAAGGTTGCTTTAAGTGGTCCCTTTTGAGTACCTTCTGTCCTTTTTGAGGGTAAGCAGACAATGTAGAGGAAAAGATGAAAAATATATGAAAAAGAGAGATGATTTTTAGAGCAAAGCCTTAGAGGAAAGATAAGTCAATGTATGCTTAACGAGAGTTATGTTTTTAATAAACAAAACAGAAAAGAAATAATTTTATCTGATATATTCAGCTGAGGGAGAAAAAAGCTTAATTAGGATCTCCGGCAGAGTGCAACATGTGGGCTGGACCACAGAATGCAGGCAACAGTCACCTTGATAGCAACAAAGATAAAAGCAAAGAAATAGCCTCAAGAGTTAAAATGACAAACTAATTTTTAAAAAAATTAGACACATTTCCAAGTCATTTTATTAAAAAGGAAATTTATTCTAACAATAAAATAGTAAAGTCTGACATATAGTTCTTAAGATATTATTTCTCCACCAAACCCCATTCAATTGTGAAATCTCAAAAGCAAGCATGCCAATTCATTTTTATAACTCTTACAGAGTAATTTACACTTAGAAAACATTCAAATAGCACCAGAAAGAAATTGCTGAACTGAGTAGTACTATGAAAAGTGAGAGGCATTTTTTAAAAAAAAGCAATAGTTTCATCTAATTTAGAGTGATGCAGAGAAACTGTGTTCTATGCAAATATGATAATATACAAATTGAGTTTCATCAATAAGCGATCTTGACAAATCAAAATGAGATATATTATTTTTCCTCATTTATTATATTCTTCCACAAATACAGTGAATCATGACAAGTGCTAAGAATAGTATTTAATATACAGTATTTAATAAATACTAATTATCGTTATTTTTGTTATTGATATTACCATTGCTATTCTTAATATAAAGCAATTATGAAACCCTAAAAGCAAAAGAGAACAAGTAAGTCTTTCCCTTATATGAAGATCAGAAAATTTAAAATACAACCTTCCGATAACTCTGAGACAGCAATCTATATAAAAGCTTCATAATTATTTTATATTCAACAAAGCATTTCAAAGTTCAACTTTTTATAGATATCTCCAAATAAAAGGCAAGTTTTAGCTAAAATCATTACACATTCTAGGATATTCTATCACTTGGATGATTTCCATAGTAATGATTACACTATGTGATCTCTGCCAACTCAAGATAGAATTTTACTATTGAAAAAATTATATGTATGATTTTTAAATTTTTTGGACAGTTCTTCAAAATATAATTGCCTATTACATTGTTGTGTATTACTGACCAGGAGTAATGCCTATTGCCATTTTAAAATCTTCATCTTAAAAGTTAAAAGTTTATAAAATAGTAGTGCAGGGTTTGTTTGGAGGAAAATAATACATCCAATTATTTTAGAGAAAAGAGTATTCCAAATCAGTTCAAAGAAAAAAATTTTAATCAATAGTCAATCTGTAATTTTTTAAACAATTCTGCCACCTGCTGGAAAAATCTGAAATGTCTTCATTATTCCCAAATGCTCAAGAGTAGATATTACATTCAAAAGAGGTATATATCATGATCTTCTAAGCACCTAGTAAAAAAAAAAGATACTTTACTTACAATTCTGACCATTTGATTTGTTCTGATTCTTAATAATTACTTGAGGACTAATTCACTATAATTTTTAGTATACTTAAATATTAAACACAAATAGGTTGAAGTGACATAACTTAAAATGCTATAGCTCTACAATTACATGTAACAGTAGATGATACAAGTTTTGATATATTCATGCTGAAAGGAAAAAATAAGACTGGGTAGCTTCACAAAAGTTTGATGCTGGCAATGAAATTATATGTAGAAGGACACTGTTTAAGCCAAGACCAAACATGAACCATGCTAGAAGAGTTACAGCATCATGAAGTTACTCTTATTTCTAACAAGAATATTTTAGGCACCAAAGAATAATGTGGTTAATTTATCATAATAAAAGGAAAAGTACATCTTAATCATCTGTTTTAAGATTTTGTAAAACTACTTAATCATTTCCTGTGGTTTTTTATCTTTTGTTTTGTTTTTGTTTTTATAATTCTGAGTCCATAATATTTTAATTCATTGAACAGCTGCTTTTTCAGCAGCTACTTTATGCCCAGGCACATGTACATGAAGCTCATTTAAGTATTCAGAAATGAAACAATTACCTCATGCCTACAATGAGGATAATAATCCCTACCTAGTTGTTGTAAAGATATGAAATAATCAGAGTTACAACTCAATGAATAGTAGGTATCATTAATTTAAGCATTACTAAAAAGATTGGAAGCTCTGGGAAGCTGAGAGCGAAGTGGATGAAAAAAATGTGTTTCTAATTTGTATTACACATTAAATATGTAAATTTCAGGTTAAAATATCCAACGATTCATGCTTACCTCCAGTATCTCTCAAAATTTTACTGAATTTATTCAATATATAAGTGGAGAGATAGCTATGGTAGAAAACAGATCAAGGTACCATCAAAAGGTTAGAAACTAAGGCCAATAGTTTTGAAACACATAAAACAAACACGGGTCGCTTAGAGCAGTAATCGATAAATATTTGTCACATGAGAAAATTAATGAATGGTACAGATGGAAAGCAAACTCAGCAGTGCTGACTGGCCTGTGAATCAGCACAGGCAGATAGGCCGGCCTGAAAAGAATCAATATGAGTTTGCCAAAAAAAAAAAAAAAAAAAAAAAAAAAGTTCTGAGAAAATCCTAGGCTTACAGCTACAGGGCTGACAGCAAAGGGCAAATGATAAGGGTCAAATCCAGGCAATTTGAAAATACCACCAATGCTCTCACAGGGAGTCCTGCTTATCACCAATGTTAACAACTTGAAAAATGTCACAAAATAAGGTTTTTAAAAGCCTCAAACAATAGCATGTGCTCAGTGTCTCAATGAACCTCTTCCCTATTTCTCACAGGTAACTAAAACTTTGACCTCAAAATGACATTCTGAAGATTTCCATTTGCAGGGGCTGAAAGTGAAGGCACCCTGAATACTGAGTACAGTCTTCCCACAGTAATTCTACCAGAGCTCTTTGGGAAGCTTTGCTGAATTCATTCATCAGATCTGAAACAGGCAAGAATGCCCACTCATACCACTTCTGTTCAACATTGTAATAAACCCCTAGCCAGAGAAATTAGGCAAGAAAAAGAAATAAAAGGCATCCAAATCAAAAAGAAAGACGTAAAACTATCTGTTTGCAGATAACACCATCTTATACATAGAAAACCCTCCCAAAGCCTCTACAAAATAACCTAAATCAAAGAGGTGAAAGACTTGTACACTGAAAATTATAAAACACTGATGGAAGAAATGAAAACTGAAACAAATAAATGGAAAGACATTTGTGTTCATGGACTAAAAGAACTAATATTGTTAAAATGTCCATAATATCCAAAGCAATCTCCGGATTCAATGCAATATCTATCAAAATTCCAATGACATTTTTTATAGAAATAGGAAAAAAAATCTTAAAATTCACATGGAACCACAAAAAGACCCAAAATAGGCAAAGCAATTTTGAGCAAGAAGAACAAAGCTGGAGGCATCACACTCCCTGATTTCAAAATAAATTACGAAGCCATGGTAATCAAAACAGCATGGCACCAGCATAAAACCACACGTATAGACCAAAGAAAAGGAAAACAGAGCCTAGGAATAATCCATATACGGTCAACTGATTTTTAACAAAAGATGCCAAGAACACACTATGGAAAGAGGACAGTCTCTTCAATAAATGGTATTGGGAAAATTGGATATCCACATGCAGAAGAATGAAATTGGACCCTTTTCTTATACTATATATAAAAATCAACTCAAAATGAATTAAAAACTTAAATGTAAGAACCTGAAACCACAAAACTCTTAGAAGACAACAGAGGGAAAAGACGTCTTGAGATTGGCTTTAGAAAAGATTTCTTGGATATGACACCAAAAGCATAGGCAACAAAGGCAAAAATAGACAAGTGGGATTATATTGAACTAAAAAGCTTCTGTGCAGCAAAGGAAGTTATCAGCAAAATGAAAAGGCAACCTAGGAGAAAATATTTGCAAACCATATATCTGATAAAGAATTAATATTCAAAATATATAAGTAACTCCTATGACTTAATAGCAAAAAAACCCCAAATAACCTGATTTTTAAAAGGGCAAAGGAACTGAATAAACATTTCTCCAAAGAAGACATACAAATGGCCAACAGGTATATGTAAAGGTGCTCAATGTCACAAATCATCAGAGAAATCAGATTAAAACCACAATGAAATATCACCTTATACCTCTTAGGATGGCTGTTACAAAAGAAAATTAAAAAGACAACAAAAGTTGGAAATGTAGAGAAAAGGGAACCCTTGTACACTATTGGTGGGAATGTAAACTGGTACAGCCATTATGAAAAACTATACGAAGTCTTCTCAAAAAATTAAAATATAACTACTAAATCATCCAGTAATCCTACTTACAAGTACAAGCCAAAGGAATTGAAATCAGGATCTCAAAGAGATATCTGCACTCCCACGTTCGCTGCAGCATTATTCACAATAGCCAATATCTGAAAGCAACTTAAACATCCATAGATGGATGAATAAAGATGGTACATATACACTATAAAATATTCAGCCTTAAAAAGGAAATCTTGTCATTTGTGACAACATGGATAAATCCAGAGGACATTATACTAAGTAAAATCAGCCAGCCAAAGGACAAATGCTGCATGATACCACTTATTCAATGAATCTAAAATAGTCAAACTCTTAGAAGCGGAGTACAGTGGTGTTTGCCAGGGACTGGAGGGAGAGAGAAATTAAATGGTATTAGTCAAAGAATACAGAGTTTCTGTTAAACAAAATGAATAGGTCCTAGAGATCTAATGTACAGCATAGTGCTCAGAGTTAACAACACTGTATTGTATACTTAAAAATTTGATAAGAGGATAGATCTTAAGTGTTCTTATCATATACATGCACACAAAAATAATAATAAATAAGAAGATGGAAGAAAACTTTTTTGTTTTGGAGTGATGGGTATCTATGGCACAGACAGTGGTGACAGTTTCATGGGTACATACTTATCTACAAACTCAAGTTGTACATATTAAATAAGTACAGCTTTTTCTATATCAACCATATCTCAATAGTTTTTGAAAAAGAACAAAATGAAAAAACCTGTTAGAATGTAAGATGCTCTAATAAAATGTTGAATTTGAATAGGGGTTTATTTCATAATTATTAAGAGAGAAACAGTTTCAAAAATCACTACCAGTTGCCTCGTGCAAACAATTCACTAAGTAAAAAAGGTTTTAAAAAATGTATTTCAAAAACAAACCTACCACATTTAATAAATTATTTGTCTTGGATCCTAAAACAAGATATCACTGTTACCTAATGTCCACTGCTATCCCTGCCTTGCTCCCAAACCAATCTGGTTTTGGAGCACCAAATGAAGCTCAATACTATGAAAAGTAACAGACTAGATGCAATTCTTAAATAGCTGCATGCTATTCATTCTAAAACTTAAGTTCTAATGTTATTATTTTTTCTTTAATGCCATTTTTTCTTTCCATTTCCATCACTACAGTCCAATAGAATCTCTTTCTAGAATTGCTGGCACATTAAATCCAAAACACTGGCATGTAATAGTATGTTTTATTTCCCTTCCTCTCCCCTCTAGCTCATCTTCATAGTGCTAACAGCTCTAATCATAGCACAAACTTTTCCCTGTTGAAAAGCTTTCCATGACTACCCACTATCTACAATAAAAACTTCAAACCTATAGTGTTCAAGGCCTTTTATAATCTAACCTTGTCTATTCCCTCAGTAAAACAGTTTTTTCTTTTACACTGAAGTCAACCCACCTGGGACTATCTTCCAATTTCTGGCATTTCCTATCCTTCTTAGCCCTGACCAGGAGTACTCTTCCACCGTTCTTCCTGAAATCATATCTATCCTTCAAGGAATTAATCAAATGTTTCCAGCTACGTATCTCCCTAAATTCTCCCAGTTAGAATTAAAAACAAAGCACCCTGTTCTTTTTCTAGCATATCTCTTAACAGGCTGAAAGTTGTTCCTTATAAAAAGCTGAACATGTACCCTTTGACCCACATTCTGAGTTAAAGGACTAGACAGATAAGTCTAACCCTTTTCTATATAACAATCTTTCAAATTCCTGAATCTCCTCCTAAATTTTCTCTTCACAGGGTAAACTTCCTCAAAATTCACAGCTAATATATATATATGTATATATATAAAATTTCTAGGAATTTTAATCATCAAAACTCCCCATCTGCCAATATGATTTTTTTGAAAAAAGTTAAAATTTCAACAATCAATCCTAAACTTAAATTCATAAGACTGGACAATACTTAAGAGATTAAATATTTTGAATTACATAACAATATTTTTTCTCTCATAAAATATTATTCTATGTGGAAAATGTAGTTCTTTGATGACTGGTACCACATTAATTAACTGAATTAAAAGAAAAAGTAATTTTCTTTAAAAAGTTCTTAAATACTCTTCATTGATAGTGTTAAATGCTCAACAATATATGCAATTCAACGAAAATTCAGGAAGACTTCTAAAAAACACTTTTTATATCGAGGAAATGGGAAAGTTAGATGACTCATGCTAGGAGAACTTGCTTTAAAACAAACTAAAGACATTTCCCTCTTGATTTATAGTGGAATGCTTAGAAAATGTGTAACAGTATTTACAGAACATATGTCTGTGCCTCTGGCTTCAATTATCTAGGGACGAAGGCACTCAGAGACTTTAGACAGCAACATACAAGAGATTAATTTCTTCTACATCATCAATAAAAGTCTCATTTTCTCACAACCAGGAGTACATGAAATCAAATATCAAACCAATCGTAGTATAAATTGGGCATAAGTACTTTGGAAAACAATTTGGTATTATAATAAAGTTAAAAATAAACATATCCTTGACATACAAATTTCATATTCAGGTAGGTCCTAAACACGTGAAGATACAACTCTTTTCTTTGCTAATGCTAGCAGTGTTTCTATAAGCATTCATGTGTAAGTCTTCTAGTGGCCAAATTTATAGCAGCACTATGAGTAAGAGCAAAAATCAGGAGAAAAGTCCCTTGTGAATAGTAGTGGGAATAATAACTTGTGGCAGATTTATATAATGGAATATCATACAGCAATAAAAATGAATTATAATTATAACATGAATGAATCTTAGGAATAGTAAGCAGGAGGTAAAAAAGCAAATCTCAAGAATATATACAATATGATTCCATTCACATAAGTTCAAGAATATGTGAACTGAACAAAAGTTAAGAACAAGAATATGTGAACATAACAAAAATCATTCAGGGATTAAAATATGTGTTAGATCTACAAAGAAAAGAGACTGATAAACACAGGATTCATGGTGATTACCTCTAAACAGGGAGGGAAAGGTATAGGATAAGAAAGAATACACAGTGGATCTCAACAATAGTGATTGTGTTTTTTCCTAAACTGTGGTAGTAATATAAGGGTTCATTATACCGTGATTCTTCACACTTTACACATGTTACATAAATATTCCTTGGTAATTCCTTGATGCTCAATAAGAACAACTTTTAAAAGACAAAATGAACAGATGAAAAGAAAAAGTTGTATTTTCAGAGACATAAAATTTTCCCAAGTCTAGTACACAGTATATATGTTAGCAAGTCTCATATTGCAAGGAACAATTATACTCAAGTTACCTCAGGTAACCAGGGAGTAATATAAGGATACAAGAAGAAAAAAAGGTAGCAGACTCAACAACTGCAAAACCTAACAGAGAACTGGAATGTGATTCGGTGACTCAACAAAATCTACTGTGGTCTAACAGGAATCTTTTAATATGCTGTCACTCTAACTCCTTGAAAATGGACATCTATTGCTCCCTAATCATTCTCATATTATCCTCTGTCTACATAATGTATCTATGAGTTAAAATTACAACAGAAAAGATCTGACTATGTTTGGCCTGTTACCAACCAATACAGAATACCTATATATTGGACAGAATTCTCATGCCCAGCCACATCATAGGTCTTTAGCTATCTTACTGCTAATGACTTGGTACCAGAGATTTGGATATGGCTATCACAGTGATTTGTAAAGCCAGAACTACTTTCAGCTACATTCTCTAAAAGGCACAGCCAACATTCAAAGCACCATAGACAATCCTCCAGTATAACAGTCCTAACTTGTAACACTAGAAACAATGATTTAGAATAAGGACTCTAACATTTGTATGTGTGTGTGTATTCCTTGTTTTCAAGGAAAGGATAAATCCGTTTGGTTGCTCTCATATGGTACATACGAAGTATGTGTGACTATCCCATAATTTTATCCCTACTAAATCTGAAAAAAGTTACTATTAAAGCTAAAATATTTTTATATAATAGTGTATTTTAAAGACTATATTCATAAATACATTAAAGCATAGCATTAGGTTACATTAAAAACATTTACCTAGTCCCAGGTACTCAGGAGGCTGAGGCAAGAGGATTGCTTTAGCTTCTTAGTTTGAGTCCAGCCTGGGCAACATAGCAAGACCCCATCTCAAAAAAAAATTTGCCAAATCCCACATTATGCATATATTGTTGATCAATTCATAGGCTACCTCTTTCAAGCATGCATAGACTCAACTGCTTGCTTTCTTCTAGAGTTTATTGACTATGAGTGCATCATTTATAATAACACCACACAACATAACATACTTCAGAATAAATTTAACAAAACATATGCATGATCGCTATTCTGAAAACTATAAATCATTGATAAAAGAAATCAGAGAACCAAGTAAAAGGTCTCCAAAAATTAATTAAAACTGATCTTGACATTAAATCCCATTGTCTTAAATGCTACATTATCCTGTTTGTCTCTCTTGAGTAGCAAAAATATCTTGTGAGGCTAGGTAGGTATTGTTAGTTTCATTTTACAGAGTAAGATGGAGCACTCATACTCCTGGGTATGTACTCATAGAAAATGAAAACTTATGTTCACAAAAACCCATATGTGAATTTTTCCTACAGCTCTATTCATAATCACCAAAAACTGAAAGTAACTCAAATGTCCTTCAGATGGGTAAATGGACAAACTGTGGTGCATCCATAACATGGAATACTAGTCAGCAGTAAAAAGGAACTACTGATATCTGAAATGAATCTCAAAGGCATTATGCTGAATGAAAGAAACCAGTTTCAGAAGGTTACATATGGTATAACTCCACGTGTATAACATTCTTAAAAACACAAAACTATAATGACAGAGAACAAATCAGTGGTTGCTGGGGTTAGGAATGGGGAGAGAGTATGACTACAAAGAGTTAGCATGAATGAAGGAATTATTTTAGGGTAATAGAACTGTTCTGTATCCTGCTTTTGGTGGTGGTTACATTAATCTTTTACATATGTTAAAGTGTGTAGAACTGTACACCAATTTAGTAACTTAATTTTATTGGGTGAGGCACAGTGGCTCATGCCTGAAATACCAGCACTTTGGGAGGCCAAGGTGGGAGCATTGCTTGAGCCTAGGAGCTTACAGTAGCTCCTAGGTTACAGTGAGCTGTGATCATGCCACTGCATTCCACCCTAGACAACAGTAAGAGCTTGTCTCTAAAAAAAAAAATGGCAAAAAAAAAAATGTTTTAAAGTTCATTTTACTGTTTTTTAATTTAAAAATAAAACCTAAAAAACCAAATTACTAATAGCCAAAAAAAAAAAAAACCCCAAAGGGGGAAAAAAATGAGATACCACCCCACACCTACTAGAATGGCTGAAATTAAAAAGATTAACCACACCAAGTGTTGATGAGGATCTGGAACAACTGGAACCCTCATACACTGCCGGTGGGAACCTAAAATGGTACGGCCACTTCGGCAGTTTTTTAAAAAGTTAAACGTATACATAAATATATACTTACAAGTTGACCCAGCTATTCCATTTCTATATATTTAACTAAGAGAAATGAAAGCATATGCCCATACAAAGACATATACATGAATCTTCATAATTATTTTGTAATAGCCAAAAATTGAAAAAAAAAATCTATGAACAGATAAATAAACAAATTATAGTATATCCATACAATGGACTATTACTCAGCAAAAAAAGGGATAAACTATTGGTATACACAAAAACATAAATGCATCTCAAAAGAACTATGCTGAATGAAGAACCCAGAAAAAAAAAAAGAACACATGCTATATGCTTTCATTTATATAGTATTCTAAAAAATGCAAACTAATCTATAGTGTCAGAAATCAGATGAGTGGTTTTTTAGGGACTGCAAATAGAAGCAGCACAAGGCAGGATTAGAAAAGGGCATAAGAAAATTTTTGTGGATGATGGATATGTTAATTGTTTTGATTGTGTTGATGATTTCACAGATGTGTCCATACGTCAAAACTCATCCAATTATACATTTTAAACATTGGCAATTTTTTGTATGTCAATTATACCTCAATAAAACTCTCAAAAATGCTTTTACAATTATGTAAGAGAATATTGAAACAAATGAATGCCTGAGAATATATAAAAATAAATATACTCATGTTATTGGTAGATATGTTTTTGCTAATTTAAACCTTTAATGATATATTTCCATTAAAATGAATGATATAAAAAATTGATATAAGTGTATTTTTTAATGGGCAAAAGGTTTGAACAGATACTTCAAAGATCTATGGATGGCAAATAAGTACATGAAAAAATTGTCAATGTCCTCAGTCATTAGGAAATTGCAACTTAAAATCACAATGAGATATCACTATACACCTACAACAATGGCCAAAATAAAAACAAAAAACATGCCTGACAATACTAAGTGCTGGTGAGGATGTCAAACAACTAGAACTTTAGTGCATTGTCAGCAGGAATACAAAATGGTACCGTCACTCTGAAAAACAGTTTGGTAGTTTCCTATAAAGTTAAACACAGACTTATCACAAAACCCAGCATCCCATTCCCTCATGCAGAGGCTTTCCTCACAATCACCAAAAGCTAGAAACAACCTAAATGTCTTTCAGCTAGTGAAGAGAGAAACTGGTAAACTCATACAGTGAACTACTACTAAGCAATAAAAAGAACTACTGACACATGGATGAATCCCAACCACATTATGCCATGTGAAATAAGCCAAACTCAAAAGTTTACATCTAGTATATTTCCAATTATATGATATTCTAGAAAAGACAAAATTATGGGAACATAAAACACATCAGTGGTTGTCAAGGGGTAGGGATGGGGTGTGGGAATGAATTAGTAAGGGGTTGCAGGGAACTCTGGGGGTGATGGAACTATTCTATTGCCTTGATTGTGGTGACAGTTACACAACTTTATGCATTTGTCAAACAGCATAAAACTGTATACCAAAAAAGGTAAATGTTACTGTACGAAAATTGTAGTTCAGTTAAAAAACTCATTCTCACATTTTGCATTTTAATGTTACAACTTATGGAAAAGACGGATCTGTCTCTCTGCTTGCAATCTGTCAATTATAATAATACTGAACATCATGCTAGGTTCTCTGTAGGCTTTTTCTTTTTTGTTTTTTTTTTTTGAGACAGAGTCTCACTCTGCTGCCTGGGCTAGAGTGAGTGCCGTGGCGTCAGCCTAGCTCAGAGCAACCTCAAACTCCTGGGCTCAAGCGATCCTCCTGCCTCAAACTCCCGAGTAGCTGGGACTACAGACATGCGCCACCATGTCCGGCTCATTTTTTCTATATATTTTTAGTTGGCCAATTAATTTCTTTCTATTTTTAGTAGAGACCCCTTTCGAACGCCTGACCTTGAGCGATCCGCCCGCCTCGGCCTCCCAGAGTGCTTTTGTAGGCTTTTTCTTAAGACACATTCCCCACCCTGACAGAGTGTAGAAGCTCATTAGGGAAACCAGTCTAAATATTATAAAATAAGTTAAGGAAAAAGGCTAGGCAAACAAATTTGAGTGATAAATCATGGAGTACAGTTTTATATGTATGAGAAATGAATAGCACATAATTTTGGAAACGCCTTAGTGCTTCTTAGTATTACTGTTATTATTATCTCTAACTTTCAATTGAGCGTAATAAGACTTGGGAAGGACAATTACTTTGTCCATGATCCCTGAGCTATTAGATCTCAGAACCGAGATCTTGACCCACGCTTTTTCTTCGTTCAAAGTCTGACATCTTCTGCAACACAGTGATCCAACAACACAGAAGAGGTTATGATAACTGCCAGGTGGTTCAATTTCAACCGACAGGAACGCCTCCTAACTCCCCCAACAACCCGCTTCACTAGTTGGTAGAATCCTTCATAGAAACACCACAGTTAGAGCCACGTTTCTTAAATGGAGCTCAACGGGGTCTTGGAACGCACGCTTTTGAGAAAAGAAACAGGGAGCCTTGTGGAGATCTCTTTTCCACAATTTCAGGAATGGCTGTACCATTTTGTACTTCTGACAAGTTTTGGCTGTGAGGAAGGTGACACGTGGGGCCAGGAAATTGGAAAGCCGAGGTGCTTAAGTTACACTTCTTCAATTACACCACTCAGCTCTGGGTCACAAGTGGGGCACAGGCGCATGAAAACGCACTGCCCTGTCACTCCCGAGCCTCTCCCCGTCTACTTCGTCTAATGGCCCGAACTAAACCGCGGCGTCCTCCGCCGGCGTGGCTGGGAGAAAGGGGTGTGCGCCTTGCCGTGCTCGCGCAGGCCGCCCCAGGCACACCGGTCGCAGGCACAGCGAGGACGGGCCGCGGCGCAAAGCCGCCCAGGGAAAGGCGCCCAGAGCCAGGCCCCGCAGGGCTCCGACTCCAGAGTGAAGGGGGCAGGCGGGGCAAACGAACTCGGTATATCCCCTCCGGTGACACCCTGAGCGTCGCAGGATGCGTTACTTAACGAGACACTCTTACTTTTCCCTCATTTACTAACCACGCAACCACTGAGCACGCAACGGCTGCCCTCGTTCTCACCTCACTCACCTCTCCAGTTCTTGTACTGCGGGATATAGTAGTATTTGTTCCCAAACTGGTCTGTGCCCACATGCTCCTTCACTTCTTTTGACAGCGCTCTCCACAAGGCGCGGAACAAACCCTGAGACCAGCCCATGCCGTCCGCCAGTCTCCCAGCGCGAGTCACAGACTTATCCGCGGCAGCCAGAGGAACGCTCCACACGCGGACTCAGCCC
>CAUYRT010100412.1:0-15621 GCA_963574885.1 Lepilemur ruficaudatus | reverse complement strand
GAGTAGCTGGGACTACAGGCATGCGCCACCATGCCCGGCTAATTTTTCTATATATATCTTTAGTTGGCCAATTAATTTCTTTCTATTCTATAGTAGAGACGGGGTCTCGCTCTTGCTCAGGCTGGTTTCAAACTCCTGACCTTGAGCAATCCGCCCGCCTCGGCCTCCCAGAGTGCTAGGATTACAGGCGTGAGCCACCGCGCCCGGCCGATTTACCCAAGTTTTAAGAATGGAGTTTAAACTCTGGATTCTGTTTTCAAAACCTTTTGTATAAATACACATATACATACACATAACATATATGTAAGTATGTGTGTAAGTATTTTTACATATAAAAATGTTATCATGGTGTTTGGTAACCTTTTTTTCCCCTAATCGCTGTATGATGGACATCTTTCATGTCAACAACTACACATCTTGATGTTATTTTAATGGCTGCGTGATATTTCATTATAAGCATATATTACAGGTTTTTTTCAGTTTATTCATATTAAATTATTATATATTTAGGTCATTTTCAGTGTTTCACCGTTACAAACAATACTAAGATGAACATATTTGTAGGTAAATCCTTATGCCATGTGTTTCCTTCCCCCTTAAGACAAATTCCGAAAAAGGAAGTTGCTGGGTGAAAGAGCATGCACATTTTGAAGTTACCATATTTTGGATTAATCTTTTTTATGGATTGCAATATAGAGGAACAAGGCTTATTTGGGGAATACTAAAATATTTAGGGATCGAACTTTTTAATTGGTAAGGTTATAGTGACATATAAGGTTAAGGTTGATAATATACAAAATATTACTATTCTTAGGCAATAAATATACTAATGTGTGTTGCATAACTGCATAGATAAGACCATGCTCAGATATGTAGCTGCTTCCTCTGGATCATTTCCTCTGTGAAGTCTTCCTTTCTGGTTGCAGGTTGCTACTGTACCCGTGTTCCTTGAGATCACAAAATATCTAGTTTATTCCTAGCATTTAGCAGCAGTCTCTGGGCTATAGTTGATGGTCTGTAAAGATTCATGCTTTTGTTTATGCTCTTTCTTATAATACCCTTTTCTTCTCTTCCATTCTTTGTCATTAATGCCCAGCTTAAGTCTTCATTCCTTAGGAAACTTTCATTGATTATGCCTTTATTACTTTCTCTTGTGTTTGCTTTCTTTTTAGTAGTTTGATCTTATTCCGTCATAAGAATCATAGCGTTTTAAAAGTAAGAAAGATTACGTAGACATAAATCTGTTATATTACAATCCATTTTACAGCTAAACAAAGTAAGGTTCAGAGGACTTAATCATAATGGCATATTGGGAATTAGAATAGAGATTTTCTTTTTTTTTTTTTTTGGTGAAACATCAGAGTCATACTACAGAGGTTTTCTTTTTTTCCTTTTTTTTTTTTACAGAGGTTTTCTTATTCTCTTCTGCCACGTCTACTTTTCTGATCATAATTGTCATATGCATAAAGATTTGCGTTCATCTGATTAATTGTAAAGTCTTTAAGCGTGAGCAGCCTATTTTATTGTTTTATATCCCATAGGGTTCTTTTTTTGTTTGTTTTTTGTTTTTTTCTTTTTTTTTCTTTATTGAAGTGTAATTTACATATCATGTCTTTACTCCATTTTAAGTGTACAGTTGGTTATTAGTAAATTTACCAAGTTCTACAGCTATTCACATAAATCAGTTTTAGAGGATTTCCTACCTCCATAGGGTTCTTAATGTATATTGTTGTTTTACCAGTTCTATTCTTAGTAGACAAATGGACTTTTAAAAAAAATAGTAACTAAAACAAGCAACAGGGCTGACTTGGGTCTTGACGGGCTCCTGATATTGAAGGCTAAGTTGTCTGCCATTATGCCAGTCACTTTCACCATCCCTCTAAGGAGACTGTGGCCCATTCCATACACCTCAGGGTGCTTACATTGGTTCTAACCAGGGTAGGTAGCTGAGGCATTATCAATGATCCTTTGAATGTTTCTCAGCAAGCTGCAGTATATCTTATTAAAAAACTTGATCACATAGATGTCTGAATAGACTTTTTTCTGATTTTTTAGCTCCCTAACAGCTGACTTAGCATTGAGAAATTGGGGATGGTTTTAATAGCCTTTGAAGGGGCAGAATCATAGACTTCTGATAGATGCTTTGTGCCTGTCACCCATATCAGTACTTTTGCCTTGTGTGTATGAAGACTAAGCAGTAGTTCCAGGAAGCCTTTTTACTCTGGTATCATGTTGTTTCTTTAATGTACATTAATAAAAGTTTTGAGAATATTAAAGGAAAAGGGCTTTTTTGTTGTTGTTTCATTCAAATATTTCAGGCCAAAGCAAAGAGGGAATAAGAGAGAGTTGTCAAAATCTTGCCCACTACTGCCAGTTAAGTATTTCAATCTTTTCTGACTCTACCTATTTACCCTGTGGTTAGCCCTGTGTGTAACACAGAGTATATCTGAAACTGTTAGTATTAATCAATCCTTTTGCATCAAAATTTTCTTGGAGCTGGTATCTTTAATCTGTTTTCCTTGACTGTATATATAGTAGGTTCTCATTTTTAAATGAATTACTGAACAACTTTGTGACTGATCTCCTACCTGTTCATATAAACAACTATTTGGCTCTTTGTATATTCCATTCCTTCCTCTTTCTTCTACTCTACATTCTTACTCAGTTTTTTACTGTTGGCTCCTAATTATTTCCTTGAATCTGATCTTATATTCATGGCTGTTCCTGTTCCTGGTCCTGTAGTTCTGTGATCCCGTCTGTTACCAGTCACTGTTTCTTGATCCACTGCTCTCCTCACTTAGCCTACAGTAAAACTCTTAATCCTATATTAAACTGGCTGGACATGGTGGCTCACATCTGTAATCCCAGCACTTTGGGAGGCCAAGGCAGGAGAATTGCTTAAAGCCAGGAGTTTGAGACCTGCCTGGACAACATAGTGAGACTCCATCTCTACAAAAAATTTTAAAATTAGTGAAGTGTGGTGGCACACATCTGTAGCCCTAGCTACTTGGAAGGCTGAGACAGGAGGATTGCTTGAGTCCAGGAGCTGGAAGTTATAGTGAACCATGATAGCTCCACTGCACTCCGGCCTGGGTGACAGTAAGACCCTGTCTCTAATTAATAAATAAATAACATAACAATAATAATGAGTGACTGCTATTTTGGCATACCCTTGATGGGGATTATCATGAATACAAGTTTTCACAGGTATCAAAATGCCTAGATTTTGGAATTTTATTTGCAGTATTTGGATTAGATTAATAATTTCCAACTTGATCTGTATGTAAAAGGATGCAATTGGTATTTCTCCAAGATTCACAAAGGAAGTATGAAATGACATGTAGGTGGGTAATTGGGAATGATATTCAGAAAAAGTGTAAAAGGTTATGTTTTTCTGTCTTAACCCCTCTAGTTAGATGAAACTAACAACTAAGTTGTGTGTAACTACAACAGGATTTTAGAAAAGGGGAAAGTCAATGTGAATTGGAATGAGAAGGTACAGCACAAGAGTTGGAATTTGATTTGAGTCTTGAGAAATGAGTAGGATTTTGATAATGAAAGTTTAGGAGAAGGAACTTTTCTGCGAGTGTGAGCGGTTAATTATAGACTACAGGGTCAGTAAGAAGGGCATTCTAAGTGGAGCGGTGGCTGCATGTTGAGTTATGAATTGAGAATTTGGATGAGTAGGTATGGGTAATTAAGATGGAGCAAAAATTGCAAAAACCCAAGTGTTGTTTAGTTGTGATTAGATTGTGGAACCATTGTATGTTCTTGAGCATGGAAGTGAAATGATGCAAATGAAAGTCATTCTTGTGTTAGTAGGCGGATAGAATAGCGCAGGTGAAAGGGGATGAGAAATGTGAGCTAGGAGCTTGGCTAGCAAGTATAGTATGATCATATAAATCCTAGAATAATAATTCTTACACATTTCTGTTTTATTATTATAGCACAGGAGAATTGAGCATAAGTAGCAAGTAGTATTGCCTTTCTTGGATGGAATTGGGGTGCTGGATATGTTCATCTTGAATACCAGCTTTGAGTTATTGATGAATACTGTGCTAAGGAGGATCCTTAGGCTGAAATTGAGGGCTCAGTGGAAAAATGTGCTGCCTGTCTAGAGATGTTTTCCACAGTGATAGTCATCTGGGCAATACCTGTCTCTCTTACCAGAAGAGCAGTCTATAAGTTCCATAACTTTTATTCTCTCACCATCAGCCTATGGCAATACCATAGGGGTTCTCAAGCCCAGATGCCTATCTTTAACAAAATTAAACAGTTTCTGTAGAAATGACCTTTTAAATATTTGTTATAATTTTAACTCTGATAATATAGCGTTTCCAGAAGTTCTAATAAAAATTACACTCTATATGCAAACGTTTTTAGCTTTCATTTAATCTGTTAATGACATGGCTTTTTCTCTTTGTATCAAGGATTTTTTCTGTGAATTTAGTGAACAATCACCATGTGTTCTTTCAAGATCTCTGTTACAAGTAAGTTCCACTTAGTATCAAAATACTTTAAACGTTAAAGTATATGTGTATTGACATTGTTTTTATTGATTGATGGAACAAAAGGTAGATGCTTTTAAAGGATATTCCACAGTTAGTGTTATATATATATTTTTTTAATGTTAAATTTTTTAATTGAAGTATTGACTTTGAGTGTTAGGCATTCTTGAAGATCATATCCTGGGCCAAAAAACAAAAGTTAATAATTTTAAAACAGTTGAAATCATACAAAGTATCTTTCTGACCATCCTAGAATTAAACAAGTAATCAGTAAAAGAAAGATATCTGGGAAAATCTCTAAATATTTGAAAATTAAACAGCACTCTTCACAGTAACTGTGGGTCAAAGATGAAGTCTTCAGGGAAATTAAAAAATATTTTGAACTGAATGAAAAGGAATATATATCAAAAATCTGTGAGATACAATTAAAACAATGCTTAGAGGGAAATTTGTATCATTAAATGTTTATATTGAAGAAAGGTCTGAAATTAGTAATTTAAGCTACCACTTTAAGAAACCAGAAAAAGCAGAGCAAGTCAAAGCAAGAAGAAGGAAGGAAATAATGAAGATAAGAGCAGAAACTAGTAAAATACTAAGCAGAAAAACAGCAGAGAAAATCAATGCAACCAAAAGCTTGTTCTTTGAAAATGTCTATAAGCTTCATGAACCTCTAGTGAGACAGAATAAGAAAAAGAGACAAAACAGAAATGACTCATATCAAGAATGAAAGAGGTGATATCACTATAAATCCCTGTATACATTAAAAGAATAATATGGGAATATTATGGATAATATGTCCATAAATTCAGAAACTTAGATAAAATGGACTAATTCCTTAAAAGACACAACTTACCAAACTCACTTAAGAAGAAATAGATAATTTGAATAATCCCGTATCCATTAAATTGAACTCAGAGTTAAAAACCTCCTTACAAAAAAACTCTAGGCCAGTTCTATGTAATCTCTTTCAGAAAATATAAGAGGCAAGAATACTCAGTATAAGAGGCCAATATTAATACCAAAACCAAACTGACACATAAACACAAAACTATAGACTAATATCTGTTAAGAACACAGACATTAAAGTCTTCCATAAAGTATTAGCAAATTGAATTCAACAATATATAAAAAGAGGTAATTTATCATGACCAAGTGGGATTTATCCCAGGAATGCAAGGCTTGTTCAATATTTAAAAATCAGTCAGTGTAATTCACTTTACAATCTAAAGTCTCAATTGATTCAGGAAAAGCATTTGACAAAATTCAGCATCCACTCATGATTAAAAACTCTCAGCAAAACTGGGAATAGAAGAGAACTCCCTTAACCTAATAAAGGGCGTATACAAAAAACCTACAGCTTAACATCATACTTAATGCTGAAAGACTAAATATTTTCCTCCTAAGATTGGGAAGAAAGCAAGGATGTCTGCTTACAATTCTCCATTCTCATTCAACATTGGAAATCTTAGCACAATAATGCAGGAAAAAGAAATAAAAGGCATACAGATTAGAAAGGAAAAAATAATATTGTCTATTTACAGATGCCATGATTTTATGTAGAATGCCAAGGAATAAACAAAGAAATTCCTAGAACTGATAAGTAAGTTTAATGAGATCATGGAATATAAGGTCAATATATAAAAAGCAGTTGTATTTCTATGTACTTGCAATAGAATGGGAAATCAAAATTTTAAAAACAAAATTATTTACAATAACATAAAAAAATGGAATACTTAGATATAAATCTAACAACTTGTGTATAGAACCTGCATGCTGAAAAACTGCAAAGTACTGATGAAAGAAATCAAAGACCTAAATAAATGGAGAGAGATACCTTGTTCATGGATTGGAAGAACTGATTTTTTTTAAATGTTCTCTGCAAATCAGTCTACAGATTCATAGCAGTCTTAGTCAAAATCACAGCCAGAATTTTTGTAGTTGTCAACAATTTGATTCTAAAATTTATATGGAAAGGCAAAGGAACTAGTATAGCTAAAACGATTTTGGAGGGAAAAAAAGGAATAAAGTTGGAGAACTCACACTACCTTTTGTAAGACAGATGTGATATTGGCAAAATGATGGCTACATGAATCAGTGGAACTGAGGGGAAAGTCCAGAAAAGTTCTTTTTTAAAAAAATTGGTCCAATTATTGAATAATGTGATCAAGTAATTGATCAATAATATAGTCAATTTTTAACAAAGGTACGAAGGCAAATTAGTGAAGAAATGATAAGTCTGTCAACAAATGGTACTAAAATAATTGGACAGGCATATGGAAAAAACTGATGCAGAATGCATCATAAACCTACATATAAAACGCAAAACTATAAAACTTTTAGAAGAAAGGATAGGAGAAAATCTTTATAATCTTAGGGAATGAAGAGTTCTCAGGTATGACATCAAAAACACAGTTTATAAAAAAATGATAAATTGATACATTTAAAACTTTTATTCTGGGAAAGACAATGAAGAGGCTACAAAGTTGGAGAAAATATTTGCAAATCATATGTTTGACAAAGAACTTATATCTAGAACACAAAGAATTCTATAAACTTTATAATAAGAAAACATACAATGCAATTTTTAAAATGGGTAAAAAATTTGAAATTCAATATAAAAGGGTATTCAACATAGTTAATATTAGGGAAATGCAAATTAAACTACAATGAACTACTACCCACCTTTCAGAATATCTTTTTTTAAGAAATCTGACAATACCAAGTGCTGGTGGGGATGTACTGGTGATGGGAATGTGAAACGGTTGAGACACTCTGGCAGATTTTTATAAAAGTAAACATACAAATCGTACTCCTAGTTGATTGCCTAAGAGAAGTGAAATCTGATATTCTAGAAACCTCTATGCATGCATTTAAAGCTGTTTTGCTAATGATCATCAAAAGCTGAGCCAACCCAAATGTCTTGAACTGGTGAAAGGATAAACATAGTGTGATACATGTGCACAGTGGCTAAGAAACAAAAATAAAGTATTGATACAACTAACAGTGCAGAAGAACTCAACTGCATTATGCTGGGTGAAAGAAGCTAGACTCAAAGGCTGTATGATTTCATTTTGATGATATTTTAGAAATGGCAAAATAGAGTTCGATCATAGATGCAATAGATAATATATTGCCAGGGATTTGGGCTAGGGAGAAGTCTTGATTACAAAGGGATCACATGAAGGAATGTTTTTGGGGTGATGCTGTTGTCCTGTATCTTGATTGTGGTGCTGGTTAAACGACTATCATTTGTCAGAATCATAGAACTGTTTAAAAAAAAATGTAAATTTTACTGTATGTAAATCAAAAATATTTAAAAACTGAGTATTAGGAAATTCGTAAGGTATGATATATTAAATATTAAAATTACTGGAGTTAAGGGGAAGAAATTAAATGCAAATTATTAAGTGCAGACTGTTATTTATTTTTTTTAAAGGCATCCTGAAGTTGCTAGGTGCAGACTGTTATTTTAAATATATTTTTTACATTTCCACAAAGTTTGTATTATAAAAGATTCATTAGAGATAAATATTATCAAATAACTTAATATTTATAGCCATTTGATATTTTATAATCTGTGAAGCTCTTATGTATTAGCTCCTTTGATATAATCAGATTAGTCAGGTCACCTTGATTAGTTCAGTTCCGTATTACTACTCTTAACTTTGGAGATTTTTATTTCTACACATTTTTGTATTCTCCTGTGTTAGAATATACCTTAAATAAGGATTAATAGGTAGCACCCATTCTGGAATCAGTGATTTTTTAAAAATTTCCACCAACTTTCTGTATTTTAATCACTTGTGTTGTCTGTATTATTTATAAGAAGTAAATTCATGTCATAGTAGTGACAACTCTGTGTGACAGTGTTACTAATATATTACATTTGTTTTAAGACCACTTTCCTGGTGGATAACAAAAAGGTCTTTGGAACTCATCTCATGCAAGACATGGTGAAAGATGCACTTCGGTCTTTTGTCAGTCCTCCGGTGCTCTCCCCCAAGTAAGTACTGTAAGACATCTCATAGTGTGTGTGTCTTTAAAAGCCCACCTTCTCTGTAGTCCTTCTTTACAGCCAAAGTATAAAAATTGTTTAGAATTAAGTGTCAATATAAAAAATAACTTGATCATGTTAAAATTAATTGATCTCTGCCACATATTATTTAGATTAGAATTAAGGTTTTTATGAGGTTGGCATTAGATCCAATACGAGACAGAAAACGGGAGTTAGCAGAAATTCAGTAACTTGTCTTGGACCCTTACTTTGTGCAAAACACTATATTAGGCACTTTGGCTTTTGAAGTCTAGATAAAAATAAAAAATGCAGATAATTGATCCTTAAACTATGCTCTGGTAGAGGCACTGCCCTGAAAACATGCTGCCCTAAGTAGTTGAAAAGTATTGCATGTAGAAAGAATCATCATTTGAGTTGGCATTTTGAGAAATAAGTTGGGCTTTTCCAGTGCGGAGGGAAGAATGGAGTCATTATTCCTTAGCAAAAAAACCAGCACACGTGAAGACATGGGAACACGAAATGTATTTTAAGAACAGTTAGTAGTCTAATGTTCTTACCAACAATTTGTTTAAAATAAATCTTGCCACATCTCATGTAAAACTCTGTGGTTGCTTCCTGTCTTAGGTTGGAAGCAGACCCTGAGACCAAGATTCATATAAACATATTTAGAAAGTGTTCCCCGGAAAAACCAGTGGGATTCTGGGCAAGCAGGACATGAAAAGGAAGCAAGCCACTCTAAGGTGCGCTCCACAGAAAGTAACTTTGGTTTGGTCGTGTGGGAGAGCTCTGGAGAACACTGTAGGTTACACTTCAGAGTAGTTCTTATCAGGAACAAGGAGCTTGAGAAATTACCTATATGCCTGTCACATAAGGACTATCTCTGGGAGGATGTAAATAATCAGGCTTTGTCGGTATTGGTTACATTCCCCATTTGATTCACAGTAAAAGACAAAGTCCTTATGATTGAGCCTTCGAGGCTCGGTATGTTCTGGTCTAGACACCTGTCCTGTCACCTTTCTGACCTCATCTCTTACTGCTCTTGCCCTCACCTCCTTTGCTTCAGTCACACTGGCCTCCTTGCTATTCTTGTAATATGCTGTATAAAGACCTCACCTTAGGGTCTTTACACACATTATGGAGGATAGTGGGCATTTTCCTCAAACATCCCCAGGGCTGACTACCTCACCATCTTCAAGTCTTTTCAGTGTCACCTCAGTGAGAGGTACCCTGGCCACCATGTTTAAAAATTGCAACCCCCACTTCCACCAGCACTCCATTTTTCTCTCCCAAAACAATTATCTTCTTACATAGGATATAATTTTCTTTATTGTGTTTATTTTCAATCTTACACGCTCCTTATCCCCTCAATTAGAACATAAACTCCACAAGGTCAGGGCAGGTAGTAGTTTTGGCTGTTTTATAACTACAGCTGTATGTTTTGACTGATGTGTCACAGATGCTAGAATAGTATCTGGCATATAGTAAGCACATAATATTTGTTGAATGGATAGACAAACAAATGAGAGTTTGATGGCAAGATAGTTGAGGATGAGACTGGGGAGAATCTTGAATGCTTTGGTAAGGTTTGATCTTTATTTTGTGGTCAGTGAGGAGCTACGTAAGTGTTTAGGAGAGAATTGGCATAATACGGTGTATATTTTTTAATAGTAAGCAAAACGGTAGTGAGAAGGAGTCATAATGGAAGCAGAGCATTTAATTAGGCTGATTCAATTGTGCAGGTTAGAGGTGATGAAGGATTAAACTCTAGGAATATAAAGGAGAGGACAGATTTGAGAAAGATTTCAGAGATAAAATTAATAGAAAGTGATACATGATTCACTAGGGAAAGAAAGGAGAAAAGGTAACTAAGTTGCCTTTTTTTTAAAGGCTGATTATATAAATAATATATGATCACAACTGAAATTTCAACCAGTGCAGAAAAATATGTGAAAAATAGTAAAAAAAAAAAAAAAAAAATTAATTAACTGAAATCTTACCTCTGAAATAACTACATTTTGATGACCATGTTAGATATCTTTGTGTATAAAGATACATGTGTATATATAAGTATATAAATGGGATCACATTCATCAGGCTGTTCTTTTTGTTGCTGTTTCTGTATATGTGTGTATATGTTTGTGTGTGTGTTTGAGACTGGGATCTCACTGTGTTGCCAGGCTGGACTTGAATTCCTGGGCTCAAGTGATCCTCATACCTCAGTATTCCTGTAACTAGAACTACAGGCATATACCACTGCACCCAGCTCATCAGGCTGTTTGTATCATGAACTCTTAAATTACTTTTTGCTAATTGCCTTTTAAATTTTTTTAATTTAAAGAATGTATTTTAATTTTAAAGTTCTTTATCTTTTTTCCACTCAAAGACACATGGTGGGGTGGGCATGGTGGCTCACGCCTGTAATCCTAACACCTGGGATGCCAAGGAGGGAGGATCCCTTGAGGTCAGGAGTTTGAGACCAGCCTCAGCAAGAGTGAGAGACCCCGTCCCTATTAAAAATAGAAATAAATTAGCCAGGCATGGTGACACATGCCTATAGTCCCAGCTATTGGGGAGGCTGAGGCAGGAGGATCTCTTGAGCCCAGGAGCTTAAGGTTGCTGTGAGCTAGGCTGATGCCACGGCACTAGCACTGGCAACAGAGTGAGACTCTGTCTCAAAAAAACAAAAGAAAAAAAAATAGGTTAAAAAAAGACACTTGGTGGTTTTCTGTACCAAATTACTTATGGTAGATCTAACTATGGCTGCCAAATATTTCATAATAAAGTATAACTTACCCAAAATGCTTTGGATCAGAAGTGTTTTGGATTTTGGAATATTTGTATATACATAATGAGATATCTTGGAGGTGAGACCTATGTCTAACCATGAAATTCATTTATGTTTCATAGGCATCTTATACACAAAGCTTAAAGTAATTTTATACAATATTTATAATAATTCTGTGCATGAAACAGTTTCCATACATTGAACTGCCAGAAAGCAAAGGTGTCACTATCTCATGTTGGCACTCCAAAATTTGTGGATTTTAGAGCATTTCAAATTTTGGATTTTTAGATTAGTGATGCTCATCCTGTAGGAATGTAGTCTAAGGAGTGGAGTTACTGGGTAAAGGGTTCTGTGTATTTTTAATGTTTATAGATATTGCCAATTCTAAACAGATTGTTAACAGTTTATATTTCTACCAGCAGTATTAGAGTACATTTTCCATATACATCCTGACCAGCAGCAGTAGGTGTTAATTAGTCCTTTTAATTTTTTCCCGTGTTGAGAGAAAAGTGATAATTCATTGTTATTTTAATTTGAGCACTTAGTTAACAATATTTATTGGACATTTAGAATTATTTTTCTGTGAATTGCTTATTTAAATTCTTTGCACATTGACTTTTATTAAGTGGTGTACTTTTTTCTGCAAAATTTGTTAAGAGCTCCTTGTATATTACAAGAGGTTAATCCTCTGTATTAACCTGTGATAGGCATTGCAGATAAGGGTCTTTCTTTGCCACATCAAAATTTTTGCTTTCTATTTGATAGCTTTTATCTACTTTTTTTTTTGGAAGTAAATCATTCTCCCCTACCCATGGGTTGTACCATTAGTCACTTAAATCTTCTTTCAAAGGTTTTTACGGCTTTATTAGAATTTAATCCTGAAATTGTTTCCAGAAAATGGTTTGAAGGTAGAAATTCAACTTTATTTTATGCTAGATAGTTAGCCCTTTGGGTGGAGTATAAACCATTATTTTCCTGTGGGTTAAAATGGCATTTTTTACTTAAAAATCCCATATGTATTAGGATTTTAGTTCGAATGATATTTGGAGGTAAGGACTTGGGAGGTAATTAGGTTTAGGATGAGGTCATAGGGTGAAGCCCTCATGTTGGAATAGTGTCTTTATAAGAAGTGGAAGAGACCAGAGGGCTCTCTCTCTGCTATGTGAAGACAGAGAAGGCTGCCATCTGCAAGCCAGAAAGAGAGCCCTCCCCAAAAATCCTACCATCCTGACTCCCTCATCTTGGAGGTGGTATTAGTGCACATATATATATGACTGAACTGAAGTTGTGATCATGCAGAATCAAGGAGTGGAGCTTCCTGACAGTCAGCTGCAACTGAAAGTTCTCAGAGTAGGGCTGAGCCTTGAGTATCAAGAATTAAATTGTTAGAGATACATCTAAAGCAGCAGTTCTGAAAATTTTTATCTTAGGACCACTTTTCATTCTTAAAAGTAATTAAGGAACCAAATAGTTTTTGTTTATATGGGTCATACCTATTGATAACTACTGTAATAGATATTAAAACGTTACACATGCTCCTTGACTTACAATGGGATTACATCCTGATAAACTCGTTGTAAGTTGAAAATACCATAAATCAAAACTGCGTTTAACATACCTAACTTCCGTACACAGCATAACTCAGCCTAGCTTGCCTTAAATGTGGCTCAGAACACTTATGTTAGCCTGCAGTTGGGCAAAATCATCTAACACAAAGCCTATTTTCTAATCAATTGTTGAATATCTCATGTAATTTGTTGAATACTGTACTGAATGTGAAAAACAGAATGGTCATGTGAATACTCGAAGTAGTTTCTACTGAATGTGTATTGCTTTCACACCATCATAAAGTAAAAAAATTAAACCATCATAAGCTGGGGTCTGTCTGTACTTTAAATATATTTATTAATTCACTTATAGTAAATTCATTACATGTTATTAAAAATAACATTTTTATAGAAAATTATTATATATTGCTAAGAAAAATTAGTGAGAAAAGTGGCATTGTTTTATATTTTTGCAAATCTCTTTCATATCTTTCTTACTAGAAAATAGCTGAATGATCTTACCTGCTTCTGTTTTCAGTCTTCTATGGTATCATATGCCACATAACCCCTGGAAATGTCCTCCGCACACCTGTGAGAGAATGAGTGCTAAAGGCAAATAAGGTCTTACTGTTATATTGACCTTGTGTTGCCCGCTAAAGGTGTCTCAGGGATACTCCCACCACCACAGGGGAATGTAGGCCGTACATTGAGAACTGCTGACTATAATTTCAAATTCTCTCCAACCCATCTTTTCCTCTCAGTCTAGTCCTAGAGGTAACCATGGCACTGCAGTTTATGTGCATCACTCCTATGAATGTTGATACACTTCACCAAATGAGTGTGTCCATGCAATGCACCAGCTTATGTGTTTTTAAGGTGTATATTTTTTCACATCATATTCATCCTTCTACAACATTTTTTCATTAAGTATTGGGATTTTGATATCTACTCAGGTTGATTCATACAAACCTATTCATTAAAATCCACCATTTTAATATACTGCAGTTTATTTTGCTATTTCTGTATAATTGGACATTTAAATTATTGCTAATTTCTTGCTATTAAAATTGGGGCTATAATGAATATCTTTCAATATGTCTCCTTGTGCAGGTAGGAGATATACTGAGAAGTAGAATTCTAGATCATAGAGTATGTGCATCTTCACCTTTACTGGTTTTGCCAAATTGCTTCCCAAAATAATTGAACCAGTTTGTACAAAATTGTATAACAGTTCCCATGTCTCCATAATCTAGCCTTTGGCATTATGAGACTTTTTAAATTTGACAATATGATGTATCTGAATTAATGTGTAAATCTTAATAATTTGCATTTTGCCTTTTCTATTTGAGTCCTCTTCAGCACTTAGATTATACATTGTCACTCTTATTATAACCCATTTAGACTTAACTGTAGTTGATCCTCATTATTTGCAGATTCTGTATTTCCAAATTTGTCTAGTCACTAAAATTTGTTTCTAACCAAGTCAATACTTGTTCTACTTTCACTGTCTCTACAGACATTTGCAGAATAGACACATGCAGAGCAGCAAATGCTGAGGTCCAATAAGGCAGCTCTGCCTTCTTGTCTCAGCCCTCATGCTATAAACAACTCTGTTTCATGCCATATTTTTCACATTTTTGTGCTGAGCTCACTGTTTTAAAAAAAATGGCCCTTGCTGGGTGTGGTGGTGTGTGCTTGTAATCCTAGCTACTTGGGAGGCTGATGTGGGAGGATTGCTTGATGCTAGGAGTTCAAGTCCAACCCAAAAAACTTACCGAGACCCTGTCTCTTAAAATAAAAAAATTTTAAAGGGCTCTCAAGTATAGTGAGTGACAAGCTGTGTAGTCTTCCTTAGCTGTGATGTGGAAAAAATATATGTATTAAATGAGCTTAACTCAGACATGAGTTGCAGTCTGTTGGACTGTGATTTTGATGTTAATCAACAGTATACATTAAATAAGGTGTCTTTAAACAGAAATTTACATAAGACAGGTTATATATTGACCAGTTCATGAAAATGTTGTGACCAGAGGCTTATGGGAATGTAATTCTTTATTTCCCCTGGGAGCAAACATTCAGTAGTTGCTAATTCAGTGTCCTCAGCAAATTTATGGAATATAACTACTACAAATGATGAGAATTAACTGTATGTATGGCAGAGTTCATTTTTGTTATTCCACTGTTTTTAAAATACTAATGTTGCAGATAAGAAATCTGTTGCTGGTCTGCCCTTTGTAAGTGATTTGAAACTTTCTTCTAAAGCATTGTAGAGTCCCTCTTTATTTCCTAAGTTCAGAAGTGTTGTAGGAATATTCATGTGTGATTTTCAACTAGTCCTATCTGGAACTCAGTCATTAAAGCTCAAGTCTTCTCATCAGATCATTTTTCCCTATTATTATTTAACTGTTGCCTTACCCTCATCTGTTTTTGTTTTTTTGTTTTTTCTTTTTTTTCCTCTTTTAGAACTCCTGGGATAGTAGGCCTTCTGGATCTCTCCTGCACGTTCCTCATAACATTCATTTCCTTGTTATTTTTGCTGTGTTGTGAGAAAGTTCTTGATCTTGATGGTTAAGGCTACTAGTGAACATGTTTCTTTCACCAACTGAATTTTTAAATTTGAAAATCTTTTTTTTTTTTTTTTTTTTTGAGACAGAGTCTCACTCCCTTGCCCGGGCTAGAGTGAGTGCCGTGGCGTCAGCCTAGCTCACAGCAACCTCAAACTCCTGGGCTCAAGCAATCCTTCTGCCTCAGCCTCCCAGGTAGCTG
>CAUYRT010100409.1:0-14981 GCA_963574885.1 Lepilemur ruficaudatus | reverse complement strand
GAAAGGCCCAATGCTGCACTGCTGGCATACTGCGGTTCCTGTGCCACATCCACATTAGTAGATGCAGGGAAGATGTGGCTTATAGGAGCGTGAGTCTGTATGTTTAGTTGAACCAGAAGAAGCTGGACCAGAAGACCCCTCATGGGTGGGACAACTGCTCTAATTTTCACCTGTAAAGTTAGGATAATGAGAAAACATTGGGTACTGTGTCTGTCTGGTTCAATGCTCTAACATTTAGCGCAGTGCCTGGGACAAGAAATATAAGTTGAAGGATGAATTAATTAATTAGTGATGAATGAATTTATGGAGTTATTGTGAGGATTAAAATAATGTGTGAAGGCACTTAGTTTTGTACCTGGAACATTGTGATAATTCATTATAAAAAAAGGATATGTGGGAGAGTCAAAGATTGGGGAGATATTGGTCAAAGGATACAAACTCAGTTAGACAAGAGGAGGCTATAAATAATATTATTACTCTCACTATTATTCTTCTAGAATTTTTTCTATGACTACATAGAATTTTTTCACATAGATGAGGTAATACTTTAGTTACTACTTTCTAACCTCTTCCTTATTCACTTAGCAATATATCAAAGATGTCTTTCCATGTTAATATATACAGATCAACATCATCACTTTAGAGATCCATATAATTTTAATTAATTTAAGTTGTTCAGTACTGCTTTTACCTCAGGGGATTTTTCTTGAAATTACATATTTCAAGAAATAATGCAAGAAACAGATTTTTTTAATGTTATAATAAAACATGAGAGTTGCTAAATCTTCATTTCCCTTATTTGGTTAATCAAAAATGTAAAGTTCCAAAACAGACCAAATGTTACCGTCACTTCATAACTAAGAATGGTATTACTAAAGACCAAATATTATCGTCACTCCCACTGCTAAAAATAATATCACCTAATTCCTTTCTAAACTAGTGAACATGAATTTTATTTTTAGTGGGTATATAAAGTAATTAAGTCAACAATTGTTTCTTAGATACCTGCTATGTGCCAAACATAATCTAATTGATGGGGATAAAAGATTAATAGGTCAAAGTCCTTCTAGGTTAATCTGAATTATAAACAAATAATTGCAGTACAATTTAGGTAGACAACAGTTAAGATATGTATAAAATGCTTTAGCCACAGAAGAGGGCCTGACTAGTTCTGCCTAGGGCAGGTAGAGAATGCTTTAAGGATGAAGTGACATTTGCACTGAGTCTAGAATATTGTATAAAGGCAGTAACAATGATTTTACCTGTCTATATTTAACTAAAGCATTTGATACAAAATTGAAATGTTACTCCCAGAAAAGAAATTTCAAACTAACATGAATGGTACCAAAAACACATGGATTTTAGAGGTAAAGTTGGAGTTTTACTCTGGTTAATGTGGTTATTGCATCTAGTTTGTGTTACTTTAGTTACTGTGGTTATATCTAGTCAGTTATATCTAGTTAGTGTTACTCCAGTTAGTGTGGTTGTTGCATGGCCACATACCACCCTCTAATCCCAGTTAACTATCCATTTCTTGCCATTGATTTTAAGGAAAATAATGGGGGAGAATGTAAATGGCTGAGTGCTAATCCAATGCTAGGGAGGAACAACTCAACACATGGTCATTGGCCAGGTATCATCATACCATCTTTGTAGATAAAAGCAGGCATTGTGAGAACACTGTTATAGGAAATGTCTAATTACAGACTTTAAGGGTAGCATGGTGTGGTTAGCAGAGCAGGGGTTCCCAAATCAGAAATTTTGACCATATGTGAGTTCAGATACTACAACGTTATAGCTCCTCCATCTTTTGTTCTGTTTGTTTGTTCATTTGGTATCCCTGAAGAATACCAAAGATTCTCTATACCTTGAGTTTCCCAAATCTGAAAAAGGGATTGATACTAAAGTCCACACTACTTCACAAGGTTGCTGTAGAAACTGAATAATATCAGCAATAGCCCCTAGTGAATATTAAACAACATTAATAAATACTGTTGTATAAAAATTTAGTCCCAACAACTTTGTCTTTGGGATTAGTCAGTCCTGGCTTTACATCTCAGACCCAAAAGGTTGACATTGGCCTGATATGCAAAATTCAGCCATCCTATTTACTGAGGTACTGAAATGCTACAATTTTGGCTGGCAGAATATCTTTGCCCAAACCCCTCTTATTCCCTCCCTGACATCCTGGACACTCGTATTCCTCACTCAGACTCTTTTCCTCCTGAATCCCAGTGATCTAATAACCACAGTGTTAAGTTATAGATGGTCAGGGAGCCTCAAGGACCCTGCTCCAGCACTACAGCTGGATTAAATTCCAATGCTTTGTTGGATTCAATTCTACATTTTGACTATCATTTCTCTCAGCACCATAGGAAAATCTGTTTCCAATTGCAAGTCCTCTTGCCGTTGATTTATTTCCTTGTACAAAGAACAACTATTAAAGAGATTTCATGCCACAAACAATGCCTAGTTCAATGGCTGGTTGCTGGAACCAGGCTGGCCACAGGCCATATTGATCACAGCTCTCTAAATAGAGCTGGCCAGGTGACTACTTTTCTTCCCAAGCTGTTTGTGGCAGCCCGATATAGGAGTCCTGCCTGTACTGCAGGAAATATTGCTGGGAACTGTGAGGACAGAGTAATAACACAAATGTGGCTACAGAGGCTGGAAATGTGGACTGATAATGATCATGATAATGAAAGAGATTAGAGAAACAGAAAAAGAGAGAGAGAAAATGAGGACACCCACTATCTCTTGGGGGGTGAAAGGAAGAATAGTCAGAGATACTGAAATATAATAGATGGGAGGAGCCCGGAGTGCCAGACATCTAAGTACAGACCTGAATTAACAAAGAAAAATAAAAAAGATAAGAATTCATATTATAAAGGGGCATGGGAGTAAAGAAATGCAATTTGGGGCTACGAAAGCCCCTTTCATAGCTGGATGGAGGAAAAGAGGCATGATTATTTCTTTTCACGCACCTTGAATAGTTTACCTAGCAAGAATCCAAATAAACCAAAGGAAATACCAATAAGGGCAACAAAAGCAACTAAAGTTATGAACAAAGTCAGTTGAATGGATTTTCAAAGAATCTGTACCTTCTGAATAATGAGAACTATTAATTAGTGGAGTTGTCTCCATGAAAATGGTGGAAATTGAGGAAATTTCAAACAATTATGCCCTAGAAGATGCACTGTAAGATTTTGTACTTTCCTAGGCTGGAGGTAGATATGTTATGTATTTTTTATTTCTCTGATTTTCATTCAGGAGGTGGAAATTTAGAATTAGAAAGATTTACTCTTTTCTTGATATCAATGAGCCATTCTTAATAGGAAATTTGTCTGTTAATTTGCCAAACAAGAGGGTAGGATTAAACCTCATTTGCTTTAAGACTCAAGAAATGGATCATTTGCATTGTATTACCCTAAAAATTTAATTTAATGGTAGTGATTTCTAAGTGCTGGTACTATTTGTGGCTATTATTTTCTTTTAAAAAATACTTTTCTGGGGTTTTGTTCCCTCTAAATTTTCTATTCACAGGTATGTATTACCTTTGATATCAGAAAAAAATTATTGAACTTAGATGCACACACTTCCTTGGCTACATGGTTTAAAATAGTTTTACTATGAATTATTAGAAAATCCATTCTATAATATTAATATTATATAAAAATAACCATAACTGGTATATAAAGGAGATAGACATGACAGCTTATTTTACTATGCTTTGTGATTCTAGAATGATTCTATCTTGATGATCCACATTTTCTTCTTTTATTTCACATTTGGATTATAGAAGTGTTTCATAGAGGGACTATAGTTATTCACACTGTACTACCACTTTAAAAAATCATTTTTAGTGTCAACCTAATGATCAGTTTGATAATTCTAGAATTACCTGTGTAGAGCTTTTCTTCTTGATGTTAATTTTCTTTTTGTATTAAGAGTACAGACAGTATCTGAGTTGTTCATTATGGTTGATTCACACTTTTGTTTGATATGCAATTTGAGCTAATGATCATAGGTGCTTTCAAGCCTCATACAGTAATTAAATGGAAATTGCTTAATCTTTTTTCTCCTTTAATAACAGTTTCTTATATAAAAAGTAAAAGGAGGAATATTTAATTTTTAAATTATTATGGAACTTGAGTAATTTACTTCAAAGTACAATAAATATCATTTACACTTAACTCTTTTCATTTAAATTGCAGCTTCTATAACATATCCTAACAAACCAGCACAATGGTTGAGTTCAGAATCAAGTCTTATAAGAAATCTAATTTGCAGAGCTTGACCTTTGAGAACCACTGGAAGTGTCATGGATGTCATCACTATCATGTAGTCTCTCTCAACCCACAACATTTCTCTTTCCTGGATTAAGATTTAATCATTCTGTAATCCATCTCATTTTATTTCACCCTTATCTCAGAAAAAGAACAAATACAAAAACCTGATTATTGTAAAGTTGTTGGGTGACAATGTCCAAGTGTAAAGGAATAGGACAGTGCTGACTAAATCAGCATATTTACTAAGTGACAGCTCATAACATCTTTTGGCTTCTTCTAGTGTCCTGGCATGCTTTAAGTAGTGTTTTTTAAAGAGAAGAGAAGAGAAGGGAAGGGAAGGGAAGGGAAGGGAAGGGAAGGGAAGGGAAGACAAAGGAAGGAGGGAGAAGAAAGAAAAGAAAGAAAGTTAGAAAGTTGAGCACTCCAGAGAATTAATTCAAAATCACCCATTGTTATTTTTCTGCTGAAGAGAGAGGAAGCGTAACCCTGGGTCCGTTATTTGCAGCTGGTAAAATCATGGTTTTAGTCTGTACTTTTTAGAGTGAGCTTTATACAGAGGAACGCTCCTCTCCCCATAGAATGAAAATTAACTCCCACATGACCCACTTCACAACTTCATGAGCTCACAGATTTCTCCAGGAGAATCAGGGCAAAAAATGTGCTAGGCTCTGCACAAAATGATATACTTTGGTGAAAGCATCTTAAAATACAGCCCCAACTGAATAGAAAGTATTTTCATTTTCTTACATAAAGGTCAGTATATTTGTTTACTGTCAAGTTTCTGCATAACTAAACCATATTCTAAATTGAGCAGAATCAAAACCTGCCAGGAGTTGTAAGAAAAATAAAAATCTAGTATTGGCTAAAGGTATTTTTAAAAAGAGCTAATTTAGCCATTTTAAATATATATTATAAGGGTTAGAGGACTACCAGGATTTCAGATGCCTTCCATTTGTAGTGATATTCTTTATAGTCAACTTTTCTAAAAAAGGAACCTTTGAGACTCGAGGAATTGGCAGAATCATAGAAGATTTTTTTTTTTTAATTTTCAGTGTATATGTTAAGTAAATGACAGAAATTATAAGCCACATGTTAGAGCTATTATGCTTTGGGGAAATGAACTCTGTAGTTAATATCCTAGTTTAAAAAGTAACACAGTTCTTTGTACTTGAAATTGTAATTAAAAAGTTTAAGAAATTATTCCTTTTCTGTTTTGATGGATTGTCAGATCTTGGTATATTTCGATTTCAGGGAGACATTTTACAAAGTCTCATGTGTTGTTCTCATGAACTAGATGAAAAAAGTACAAACGTGGGCTTGATAATGGTAGGCGGAGAGTGGTAATGGCAATGGACTGGTGTCCAGGGGAGAGCAGGTCTCTGGCAGTGCTCCACGGGGCCTGTGACCCTGTGCTCCTCAATAACTTCATCAACTAGTGAGTTGAATAACTAAGGCCAGATTGTTGTTCATGTGAAGGCCAGAAAGGCAGGCCTACGACCAATGACATACACAAGAGTGTGGCATGAACTTCTAAGAATCGTGGCAGAAATGATATGGCTGCAAATGAGTAGAATCTTGAAAATGTTAGAAACACCAAAACAGACTTTTACAATTATGTCCTGACAAAAAATATTGTTATAACTCTGTTAAAGGAGGAGTGGGAGAAGGAGAGGTGATAAAGTGCTGTAGATGACCCAAATCATCATCTATCATAGCAAATTTACAGATAATGTGTGAAATGTATAAATTAAGTAACAGCAAGTAGTAGCAATGACTTATCTAGAGTCATCCTGATGGTAATTATCAGAAGAAAACACTAAGATAATTAAAAGTGGTTGTCTATGAAGAGTAGAATAAGGAGTGGCCCGGAAAGGAGCAGAATGTCGATTCTTATATTGGAAGCTCTTCAGACCCACTCAAATTTTAATTTTTAATGCATGTGCATCCATTAGTTTGACAGAAATATTTTAAAAGTTCAATTTAGATATTAACCCTCTTTCATCAAAAGAATTACGTTTCAAGTGAAAAACCAAAGTCCTTTCCACTAAAAAGGAACCAGTGTCTTTGGAAAATGTCAAATTCCAGGTGTAGGGCATAAATGTACAAGACAATCTTGAAACATATTATTATACCTGGATAAGAAGGAAGCTTTCAGAAAATGCTAGGGTCATGACCAAGGGGCTGAGGAGCCCACTCCAATAGGCTCCCATTGGCCAAAGATGGAACTATCAAGCACCAAAATGAATAATGATCACAATGGACTGAAATACCTAAAATATACTTAAATCCATTTGTTCATAATGATACTTAGAAACAACACTGATTAGTCACCATGGGGGATATTAGAGAACCAACTCCTATTATTTTGAAGACTGATAAAGGAAAAGAATCCAGTATTTATCTTGGCGATTCTATACAAAGTATACCTCAGAGTACAGGTGATGAAGGAAATTTTTCTGTATAGAATTATTTCAGCTAATAAATGACGAAGGAATGACAGAATTCGAATGTCATCAATTTTCTACCTCTAATGAATCTATGGACACAAGCAATGGTCATCAGTGGCTGCTAACATCACAAAGCAGAGATGAGAAATTACGCATCTCTGGATAAAAAAACCTAACACTTTCTATCTTGTTAAGTAAATTACACTAAGTCTACCTTCCAATTTACAGAAAACACAATGTTGCAATCAGCAAAAATCCAGACTAAGAGTAACTCCACAGGAAAAAATGACCTCATTTTTTCAACAACAACAAAAGGAAGGAAGGAAGGAAGGAAGAAAGAAAAAAAGAAAGAGAGAGAAAGAAAAGAAAAGAAAGAAAAAAGAAAGAAGAAAAGAGATGGATAAGAAATTTATTGATTAAAAAGACTTAAGACTTAACATGCCACCCAATTGCAATGTATTGATCATATTTAGATACCAATTCAAACAAAAAAACTGTTTAAAAAAAAAGGAAAAGTAAAAATAAAAAGAAAATCTATAAGGCAATTGAGCAAATATAGTTACCAACTGATTATATTAAGGCATTACTATTAATGTTTTTAGGTGGATGATGGCATTATGGTTATGTTTCCAAAAGACTGTTTCTTTTAGAGGTACATATTGAAATGTTTATAGCTGAAATATGTATTGTCTAATACATATTTAAACATAAACTGGATGGCAGGGGGAAATGGACGTGGTAAAAATGATCTTAGCTATGAGTTGATAATGGACAATGAAATTGGGTGATAGACACCATGGGGTTCATTATATTACTTCCTTTACTTTTATACGTTTGAAATATTCTGTTACAAAAAGAAAAAATAGATAGAATAAGGGCTAAGCCTGTAGATTAATAACTGAGAGGAACTGGGATATTTCCATACTCTTCTGGCTTTTGTTTGAGAATTGTGGAAATTTTTCCCCCAAATGGCCACAGTAATGTTTCTAGTATCACATGCTATTTCAGAACATTAACCCATATTATGACAAACTGGGGTTCATTTCCCCTCCCTTGTACTTGGGTAGGCTTGTGGCTACTTCAACCAATAAAGATTAGTGGAAGTAATGCTACACTGCTTCCAAGGATAAGTCATAGAAAGAATACAACTCCCAGTCGATACTTGTGTGTCAGCTCCACCTTACTTGGCACCTTTCAGCATCTGAGCCTCCACCAACAAGGCCTCCGAGGGCTCTGCCATGTCAGTATTACATCTGCATTAGCTCTTTCATCCTTCCTGGGTGTGAGATAACTTACAGCATACAACACCATGGGGGGTGGGACTTAAAAATGGCACATTCCTACCGGGCATTACTTTTGCTAACATGTACCTATGGATTTGGGAAACCTAATTCTAAGTCTTTGTATTAGTCAAGGAAGAGGTTCTCAAACTTTTTGGTCTTAGGACCCCTTTACACTCTTAAAAGTTATTGAGGACTCCAAAGATTTTTAATTTGTGTAATACCTATCAGCATTTTCCATATTAAAATTAAAACGAAAGTTTTAAATATATGTGTTTATTTCATTAAAAATAATAAGAACATTGCATGTTAACATATGTAAGGGAAGCTAAATTTTGTCTCTACCCTCTGAGGACTTTTTTTGGCTGGTAGAAGCATAAATTCAAGTAATGTTTTAGGTAGGCAATTTGGCAGTATCCATTAAAATTTTCAGTGCATGTGTATTTTGACTCAGCCATTCTATTTCCAGTTACTTACTCTAAAAAATTATATACCTGTGCATGTACAAGAATTGTAAATTTTTTCATAAGAGCTGAAAATTTTAAATGCACTAAATGCCTAACAAGGGAATGGCTATGCTATTAAATTATGGCATGTCCATATCATAAGTATTGGCAATGGAAAATATCCAAAATACATCAACAAGTAAAAAAAGCCTTTATTTTATGAAATTTTTGTGATACTTGGAAAACAGAGCCTAAAATTTATCTAGAATGGTTAAATAAGTAATAAGAATAGTAAATAAATTTGAGGGGGAGTAAGAATAATAATGAGACATTTGCTCTGCTAGATATCAAAACAGTCCACAAGTTACGATAATCAACATAATTCAGCTTTGGCTCAGAAAATTTCGTATAGAACTAAACCCTTGCCACTTATAGTGTGGTCCAAGGACCAGCAGTATGCACATCCCCTTAGGAGCTTATTGGAAATGCAGAATTCTGGGCCACATTCCAGACCTACTGAGTCCAAATCTGTATTTTCCACAAGATCCCAGGGTGATTCATGTTGTACATCAAAGTTTGAGAAGCACTAACTTAGACCTGCAGTTCATTAGAATCACTGTGGAACTTTTTGCAAACTAGAGGCTCTGGCCCTGTTCTGAGACTCAATGTGTAAGAATCTTCCAAGGTGGGTCCCAGTTTGTTCTCTAAAAGCTCCTCAGGAGAGTCCATTAAAGAGCCAGGATAGAAAACCAGTGAACTAAAAAGTCTGGAAGTAGATTCATGGATATAAACTAATTTTGTAGATTACAACAATAGAATTGCAAATCAGTAGGGGAGTGGGCTTTAAAAAAACCTATATATATACACATATATATATAGTCTCTTTTTTTTTGCTTAGAAAATGGTTTGAAAAGACATACGCTGAACTATTATCATGTGTGGGGATTGGGCAATGAAGGGAGATGTATACTTTTTTATCAGGACTAAAAGGATATAACACAATTTATCATCTTAAGCATTTTTAAGAATACAGGACAATAGTGTTAACTACATATACACTGTCGTACAATAGATTTCTAGAACTTTTTCACCTTGAAAAACTGAAACCCTATATCCATTAAACAAAAACTCTCCCTTTTCTCTACTTCCAGCCCCTGGCAACCACCATGTCTGTTTCTAAGAGTTTGACTACTTTAGATACTTCATATAAGTGGATTCATGTAGTACTTGCCTTTTTCAGACTGGCTTATTTCACTTAGCCTAATGTCCTCAAGTTTCATCCATGTTGTAGCATATGACAAGATTTCCTTCTTTTTAAAGGTTGAATAATATTCCATTGTATGTATATACCACATTTTCTTTATCCATTAATTCCACTGATGGACATTTAGGTTGCTTCTATCTCTTGGCTGCAATGAATGTGGTGTGCAAATATCTCTTTGAGATTCTGTTTTAAATTCTTTTGAATATATACCCAGACATAGGTTTTCTGAATCATATAGTAATTCTATTTTTAATTTTTTAATTTTGAGAAACCTCCATACTGTTTTCCATAGCAGCTGCACATTGTACATTCCCACCAACAGTCTATAAGGATTCCAATTTCTCCATATCCTTGCCAACACTTGTTATTTTCTGTGTATGTGTGTTTTAGAGTGGCCATCCTAATGGGTTTGAGGTGATATTTCATTGTGGTTTTGATTTTTATTTCCTGCCTGTTGGCCATTTGTATATGTTCTTCAGAGATGTATTTACATAAGTCCTTTGTCCATTTTTTATATCAAGTTATTTGGGGTTTTTGTGGAGTTGTAAGAATTTTTATATATTCTGGATATTAATCCCTTATCAAATATATGGTTTGCAAATATTTTCTCCCATTCCATAGAGTGCCTATTCACTCTATCATTTCCTTTTCTACTTTTTAAAGTTTGGTGTAGTCACATTTGTTTATTATTTGCTTTTGTTGCCTTCACTTTTGGTGTCATATCCAAGAAATCATTGCCAAATCCAATATCATGAAGCTTTCCTCTATGGTTTTATTGAGGAGTTTCATAGTTTCAGGTCTTACATTTAGGTCTTTAATCCATTTTGAATTAATATTTGTATATGGTATAAGGTAAAGATCCAACTTCAATCTTTTGCATGTGGATATCCCAGCTCGATTTGTTGAAGAGACTATTCTTCCCCCATTGTATAGACTTGGCACCCTTGTCAAAGATCATTTGATTGCATATATGAGTTTTTATTTCTGGGGTCTCCATTCTGAACCATTAGTATAAATGTCTGTCTTTATACCAGTACCATACTTTTTTATTACCATAGCTTTGTAGCATGTCTTGAAATCAGGAAGTATGAGGCCTCTAGTTTTGTTTTTCCTCTCTCAAGATTGTTTTGGCTGTGTGGGGTCCTTTGAAATTCCATATGACTTTCATGATGGGTTTTTCTATTTTTGCAAAACATGCCATTGGAATTTTGATAGAGATTTTATTAAATTTGTAATTGCTTTGAATAGTATGGGCATTTTAACAGTATTAAGTCTTCTTATCAATGAACGCAGGATGCCTTTTCATTGATTTGTGTCTTCTTTAATTTCTTTCAGCAATGTTTTTGCAGTTACCTAAAAGAAGAAGTAAGATTATCTCTGTTCCCAGATGACATCATCTCATATGTAGAATTTCTAAAGATTACACACATACATACACACACACACAACTGTTGGAACTAATAAATTCAGCAAAGTTATAAGACACAGAAATACTCAAAAATCAAATTGAGTTACCTACAAAACATTGTAGGTTTTGCAGTTACCTATGTAAAAGTCTTTTAACTACTTAGTTAAGTTTATTCCTAAGTATTTTATTGTTTTTCATGCTATTGCAAATGGAATTGTTTTCTTAATTTTCCTCTTGGATTTTATGTTGTTAGTGTATGGAAACAATTGATTTTTGCATTTTGTTTCTGTTAACGTATGTAGGGGAGGCTAAATTTTATCTCTACCCTCTTAGGGTTTTTTTGTTGGTAGGAAAATAATTTGAGTAACATTTTAGTTGGCCAATTTGGCAATGCCTATTAAAATTTTCAATGCATATGTATTTTGACTCAGCAATTCCATTTGTAGTTATTTACTCTAAGAATATATATACCTGTGTATGTATAGCCATTCTTTTAAGGCTAATGGTGATAAACTCCCTCAGCTTCTGTTTAACTGGGAAGGTCTTTATTTTTTTCTCATTTTTGAAGGACAGTTTTGTCAGATGCAGTATTCTTGGTTGATAGCTTTTTTCTATCAGCATTTAAAATGTATTGTCCCATGCTCTTCTGGTCTGTAATGTTCTGCTGAGAAAACTGCAGATAGTCTGATGGAAGCTTTCTTGTATGTAACCAGGCTTTACTCTTGCTGTTTTCAACATTCTTTGTCATTAGCTTTTGACAGTTTGATTACAATGTGTCTCAGTTTAGGCCTCTTTGGGTTCATCTGAGTTGGGATTATTTGATCTTTCGAATTTTAGATGCTTATTTCTTCTTTTAGATTTGTGAGTTTTCAATCATTATTTCTTCAGATAACTTCTCTTCCCTTCTCTTCTTCTGAGATTCCCATAATATGTATATTGGTCCACTTGATGGTGTCCCATAAGTCCCTTAGGCTTTCTTTACTTTTCTTCATTCCTTTTTCTTTTTGTTCCTCTAACTCAATAATTTCTACCTGTGTTCAAATTTACTGATTCTTTCTTCAAGTCTACTGTTGACCCCTCTAGTGAGTTTTTTAAATTCAGATATTGTATTCTTCAGCTGCAAAATTTCTGAGTTTTTAATAGTTTTTCTTTGTTTATAGTTTCATTTTTTCATGCATTATTTTCCTGATTTCATTTGTTTTCTGTGTTCTCTTGTAGTACATTAGCTTCTTCAAGATTATTCTGAATTCTTTGTTAGGTAATTTATTGATTGCCATTTCTTTAAGGTTGTTTGGAGAGATTTATTTTGCTACTTTCATTGGCCATGTTTTCCTATTTCTTTGTGTGCCTTGTTATTTTTATTTATCATTTATTTATTTATTGCTGTGATTTGTGCATTTGAAAAAACTGCTGCCTTTCCTAGTCTTTACACACTAGCTTCATACAGGGTAAGACCTTCACCAATTAGCACAGTTAGAAATTCTGAAGGCCTCTCAGATCTTTGCTGGGTATGTGTCTTCTCTGGGTTTGTGAGTGTAATTTCTCAATTAGAGAGGTATGCAAGTTTATTTTTCAAGAGTTTATAATCTCTTGTTCCCCTGGTATCTGTACAGGTTCTCTGACACTGATATAAGATACTAAACTCTCTTTTGTTCTCTGTAGCCATCAGGGATTGAAAGTATGCTGGTTCCATCAGCATTCTGAGTCAAGTGAGAAAAAAACCAATCACTGGGGAAGCCCCCTGAAAAGCCAAAACATTGGATATATGTTCCACTCTTCTGTTTCCCTGCCAAGGTAGAAGCTGTCAGTTGGGCTTTTTCTCCTAATAGCACCAAGCTGTGCTGGCTTGAGGGAGGGATGATCATGGATGAAATGAAATGGTTTTTCTTGCCTGTTTCAATGTTCTATTCTTAGCTTTGAGCTTGCCTGGTATACTATGACTTCTTAACTGGTTTCTGGAGTTCTCATAAAGGCTTTTTGGACCATATATTGTTAAGTCAGTGTCCCTGTGGGAAACACAGTCTGAGACTTCCTATTCTATCATCTTGCTCTGTGATCAGACTTTCATTTTTTATTCAATATATTTCTTACTGTTTGAATATTTTACATCCCATTATATTTTAAAAATATGAAGGAAATATCCAAATTCAAATTTTAAAATTTGAAGGGAGGAAGTTTCATTTCTAAGAAAGGAGCTACATACAGGCCATTTGTTTTATTATATAATTTATATTAATACTAAAGTACAGTAAGAATTAGCCTATTTTCATATGTATTATATAAACCTCCCACTATTGTGATCTTTCCCAAATACTTGCAGCCTTAACAAAAATGTAAAAAAGATACTTGGTCATGGTATAAAGAAATAAATGATACAAATTATAAATATTATGGGGCAGACATTTAAAATATCCCTTATCCATATCAATAAAAATAATTGTGAAATAAACTGATCTATTGAGTTTTGTTTCTTTTCTGCTTTAGGCATTGGGATTTTTATCTTCTTATGGAATAGGAATGGAATATGATCAAGCCAAGGTAAGGTCACTTTTTTTTCTGGAACAAAACTGATTTCTTTGAAAGCAACATTAAACAGAGAGTCTGCTCTTTAAGTAAAGGGGCCGACTCTAGTGTGGTGGGTGAAAGCACCGCCTCAGTAGTCAGAGACATTGAGCATTCTTATACCACAAGTCTCTTAAAGTCTCATATTTCAAGTTATTTATTGAAGGGAGATAATATCTGTTTCATAGGGATTTAATGAAATATCATATACAATGCCTTATCACCGACTCCACAGCTTGGTAAACCCCCAATAAATGGCAGCCATCTTTACAGAGGAAGAGAGTGAAATTTGAAATTTATTTTGGAGTAGCTCAAGGGTCATTACTGGGCTAGGAATAAAAAAAACAATTGATGGTATGAGTTTCAAATTTAGATGACCAATTTTTTTTTTTTTTTTAACTTAAGGCATTGATATATTATACCTTTGGAAGTGCTGGAGGAAGCATGATGTCCCAGATGATTTTGGTTTGTAAATTAAATATTCTTGGGACCAAATTGGTATACTATAGAGTCATCTGAATATTAAGAATATATATGCCTGTGTTTTAGGGGTACAGATATTTGTCAGGAATCAATGTTCTACAGAATTGTGAAGTTGCCCTAAATCATTACAAGAAGGTGGCAGATTATAGTGAGTAATCCTCATAATTTGTTTTAACATAAATAGACTTGCCAAGCAATTAAAAAAAAATAAATCAATACCAGTTGACAGACATTTATGCAAATATTCGAAGTCTATGCTTTTAAAATCTGTTATAATACAGTTCTTTTAATGCAATGTAGATTTTCTATTTCCTTAATAGCTACTTTTCCAATAGTTTTAAATGATTATACTCATCTTTTATTCTTGTTAGTATATATCCTCAAACAATTCTATTTTACTTATTCTTGTAATGTTCTTTCCTTTCCTTTCTTTTCCTTAACTAAGAATCTGAATGTAGCACCAACAAATAGTAAGCAGTTCCCCCAAATTTAACAGTTAGAATATGGGATGGCCTGCTAAAAGTTCCTAAAGAAATGAAGGTAAGGCACATATATTGGGGATACCTATCACCGCATTAGAGAACATTCAAGCAGTCATTACTCTATTACCCTATCTTTTGCTACAAAAATAGTGTGAGGGCCGGGCACGGTGGCTTACGCCTGTAATCCTAGCACTCAGGGAGGCCGAGCCGGGCGGATCGCTCAAGGTCAGGAGTTCGAAACCAGCCTGAGCAAGAGCGAGACCCCGTCTCTACTAAAAATAGAAAGAAATTAATTGGCCAACTAAAAATATATAGGAAAA
>CAUYRT010100398.1:0-17107 GCA_963574885.1 Lepilemur ruficaudatus | reverse complement strand
CTGCAGTAGGCTGCACCACTGGGACTGAATTTGCACAGGCCTTGGTTCCCATGGCCACTAAATGCCTCCATGCTCAGGCTGAAGTGGAGCAGCAGCCCCCCCCCCCTACACTGCTGGTGCGACTGCAAACTAGTACAACCTCTGTGGAAAGCAACATGGAGATACCTCAAAGAGCTACAAGTAGAACTACCATTTGATCCAGCAATACCATTACTGGGCATCTATCCAAAGTAAAAAAAGACATTCTATAAAAAAGACATTTGCACTCGAATGTTTATAGCAGCACAATTCACAACTGCAAAGATGTGGAAACAATCCAAGTGCCCATCAATACATGAGTGGATTAATAAAATGTGATATATGTATACCATGGAGTACTATTCAGCTATAAGAAATAATGGTGACATAGCACCTCTTGTATTTTCCTGGATAGAGCTGAAACGCATTCTACTAAGTGAAGTATCCCAAGAATGGCTAAACAAGCACCACGTGTACTCACCAGTAAATTGGTTTCACTGATCAGCACCTAAGTGGACATATAGGAATAACATTTACCGGGTGCCGCGCAGATGGGAGGGGGGAGTAGGGGATGGGTATATACATACATAATGAGTGCGATGCGCACCATCTGGAGGATGGACACACTTGAAGCTCTGACTTGGCCGGGGGGAGGCAAGGGCAATATATGTAACCTAAACATTTGTATCCCCATAATATGCTGAAATAAAAATAAATAAAGACAGAAAAAATACAATTTAAAGAATACTCTTGATTATCATATTTCCTTCTTCCAAATTCTTGCTCAAATGTAATGTTCTTCCAAGATGTCATTCCTCATCTGCCCATCCAAAAGTTACATTTTTATGCTTTGCAATCTTGTGAAACTTTTAAATTCCTTTACACAATCCATATACTATTCCTTATAACCCCCTTTATTTATAACTGAACTATACTTCCTGAATATAAATTATAAGCTCTCTGAAGGCAAAGAGTATTAGCATAACCAGATTATTCAGGTGTGGCAGTGGTACTGTTAAAACTTCACAAGTAAGCATTAGCTAAAAGAAAAAAAAAGATATACAAAATATTGTTCTTTGCCTTAATGTAAAACTAAAGCAGTTGTGTCCCATTTGAGGCCTTTCCTCTGGAGTCTACAATTTTTTTTTCTTTTTTTACATTGTTCAGATCAGGAAGTGGAGCGTTTTGCTCACCGTTATATAGGAGACTATCTGTAGACAAGTCCCACCCAACAGCCCAACAGAATTGTTTCTCTCATAGTATGCTACACATCTACCAGAATGTCTAAAACTTATTTTAAAAAAGATAATGCAAACTTCTGGTTATTATGCAGAGCAATAAAAATCCTCATATATTTCTGGTGGGATTATAAACTTTGAAAAACATTTTGAATTTGCCTACTTAAGTTGAAAGTATGCGTACTCTATGATCTACTTAGACTCAACAGGCATGTGAACAGATATGTAAAAATATTTATAACAACATCATTCATGGTAGTTCCAAATTGAAAACTAATTCTAAAAATAAAACCAACACCTTAAAAAAATCCTGAAAACTTTCAAAATTCTAAGGGCAAAAAATCACCCAAAGTTTTAAAAATATCTGTAGGTTACTTACAAAAGAATGAAGATCAGAGTGACCTTAGATTTCTTAGCTATGGCACTGAATACTTGACAGTAATGAAATAATTCCTTTATAATTTAGAAAGCAAATGGTTTTAAACCCTATGAGGGCAAAAATTTTAGTTAAGGATTTCAGCAAAAGTAAATGCATTTTAGACATGTAAGCACTCAAAATTTGTTACCTATGTACTTCATGTATATATATGCTTATGTGTGTATTACTTGAGAAGTTAACCAAAAATAATGTAAAAAACATAAAAGAAAAATGATTTGAAATATAAGCAGCTGAATTTGACCTGGTAGAAGCCCAAAGAATTAAAGAGAATTTAAAAGAGAATGCCTTGGATTTGGATTCTTCAGACTGTCTACTTCTAGAATGTAAGGCTCAGTAACATAAGGATTCTTTTCTATGTGTTGACAGTACTTGGTTCTGAGGTAAACATATTTACTTAATCATAATAATGTTAATGCTTGTCCTTGTCCATTTTGTGCTACAATAACAGAATATCACAGACTGGGTAATTTACAAAGAAAAGAAATGTATTTCTCATAGCTATGGAGGGTGAGAAGTCTAATTTCAAGGGGCTAACATCTGATGAGGACCTTCTACCACTTGTATTCCATGGTGAAAAGGAAGAAGGATAAAAAAACATGCACCAGAAAAAAAGAGCAAGTGAAGGTTGAACTCAGTTTTATAACAAACCCACTCTCATGATAATGAACCCACTTTCACAATAAACCAATTAAGTCATTCATGAGGACAGAGCCCTCATGATTTAATCACCTCTTAAAGGTCCCACATATCAATACTGGGAATTAAGTTTCCAGCACATGAACTTTGGTGGACACATTCAAACCATAGTATTCTGCCTCTAGTTCCCCAAATTTATGTTCTTCTTTCATGCAAATACATTCATTCTATCCCAGTAGCCGCAAAGTGTAAAGTCATTCAAACTTTTGAACACCAACTCAAAAGTTCAAAATCCATAGTTTCATCTGAAGCAGTTATTAGTGAGACTCAATACAAAATTCATCCTGAGGCAAATTCCTCTCTAGTCATGAGCCTATGAAATTAACAACTGATGTACTTCCAAAATATAATAGTAGGATAGGCATAGGATAAATATTCCCATTCCATAATGGAGAAATAGGCAAGAAGGGAATAATTGGCCCTAAGTATATCTAAAACCCAACAGGGAAAGCAACACTAAGTCTTAAAACTTGAGAATAATCTCCTTTGACTTCATGTTCTGTATCCTGGGCACACTGGGGTTTGGAAGCCCAAGGCCTCAGGCGCCCCTACCCCTATGGCTTTGTTGAGCTTAGTCTACCCAGAAGTTTTCACAGCTTGAAGTCTAACACCTGCAGTATTATCAGGCTGGAGTTATGCACTGGTGCCGCTACAATTCTGAGATCTTGGGGAATGTTCACCTCTCATGGCTCTACTATTCATTGCCCTTTTCAGGAATATCTGTGGCAGCTCTGCCCCCATAGTTCCACCGGTTATTGCCATAGCAGGGGCTCTCGGCATGTCTTTGTATGAGCCCCAGGCTGTCCACAATATCCTTTGAAATTCAGATGGAGGAATCCATGCCCTCACAGCTCTTGTATTATGCTGCATTATGTGTGTCTGTCTGCATAATTAGCACCACATAGACCCCACCAAGGTTTATGGTTTATATCTTCTGGAGCAGCGGGTAGAGTTGCACCTGAGCCTGCTTGAGTCATTGCTGGAACAGCCAAGAGGTACTGCACCAGAATCTGGGAAGCAGAACCCCGAGGGAGCACAGGGCAGCAAATGCTGAAGTCCCACAGGCACCTCTCTGGAAACCTTGTCCTCAAGGACCTAGATTGCCTTGAAGATCTCTGAAATGCCTTTGGAGTCATTCTCACATTGTCTTGATGAATGGAACATGACCTCCTTCTATCCATATTAATCTCTTTAGCAAATCGTTGCTTGGTATACATTAGGATTCTCTGCTGAATATGCTTTTTTATTCTTTCCATGGCCAGGCTGAGACTTTATTCCAAATCTTTCCATTCTGCTTTCCTTTTAATTATAAATTGTATCTTAAAATCATTTATCTTTTCTCTCATTTTACTCTAAGTAGAACCCCTCCCCGAAAAAACCAAAAACAACAACAAAAAAAAGCAAAAAAACAAAAAACATGGAGCTCCATGAATGTTTTGCCACTTAGATATTTTTTCTTCTAGATATCCTAGTTCACCAATCGTAAGTTTGGTCTTCAACAAAATGCTTTAAAAAACCCCACAATTTGGTCAAGTTTTTTGCAACTCTATGAAAAAGATGGCCTTTACTCCAGTTTCTAACACCTTGTTCCTCATTGCTGAGAATTCATCAGAATGGCCTTTACTATCCATATTTCTACAAAAATTCCAATCACAACAACTTAAGTAGCTCGTCTTCTTTTGAGCCTTCACCAGAATTGCCCTTAATGTTCCACTCCCCGCAATCTATGCTCTTTCTAACCCGCTCTTTCCAATTCTTCCATCCCCTACCCATGACCCAGTTCCAAAGGTATTTCCACATTTTCAGGTATTTGTTATAGCAACAGCCCCTCTTCTTGGTACCAATTTCCTGCCTTAATTCATGTTTTGCTGCTATAAAGGAATATCTGAGACTGGATAATTTATAAACATTAGAGATTTATTTCTTACAGTTCTGGAGGCTGAGTAGTCCAAGATTGAAGGGCCATACATGTTGAGGGCCTTCTTGTTATGTCATCGCATGGCAGATGGGCAGAAGGGCAAAAGAGCACACATCTGAGGAAGAGAAAGAGAAGGCTGAACTTGCTTTTATAACAAACCCACTCTCAGGAGAATGAACCCACTTCTGCAATAACCGCATTAAATCATTTATGAGGGCAGAGACCTCATGACCTAATTACTTCTGAAAGATCCTATCTCTCAACACCGTTGCCTTGGAGATTAAATTTCCAACACACCAAATTTGGGGGACACATCTAAACCACAGCAATGCTGTTTTATTATTTCAATTTGAAAAAATGAACTTAGAAACAAAGCAGAAATGACTTAATTATAGTTATGAAATCAATTGTGTGTGATACAAACCTTGTTAGAAATAACAAATCCAGAGGAGAGAGCATAGTAAATAACAATGCAGTAAAACATTCCATTCTTCAGCATTACGTAGTCAAATTTTTTTACCTCAAACATTATGTAATCAGCATTTATCTAAACCAAGAAATAGCAGTATAAGTATATTATTTGATGTTCTAATGATGAAGCTTGCAAAAATGCTTATATCTGTTGAGTAGAACTGGGAAGGAACTAGTGGGTATATTATATATTCCTTAACTTTAGATCCTTCAGTACAGTTTCATTTTTTAACATGTGAGTTTTTAATTTTAAGAAGATTGGGTTTTAAAAACATGAATGACATTTTCATAAATAAAAAAAATAATAATGTATTCTAGGAGTCAGCAAACTGCAATCCATGGAGCAAATCCTACTCTCTCTTTTATATACAGCTTGGAGACAGAGCCACGCTCATTCATTTACTCATTGTATGTGGCTATTTTCACACTACAGTAGCAAAATATGTGGTCTCTTGGACCGCAAAACTTAAAATATTTACTACTTGGCTCTTTTCATAAAAAAAGTTTAACAATGCCTGGTGTATTCTTACAATGAAATGGTAAGCAGCAATTGGCAGAATGAGGCAGGTCAATATGGACACTGGTATGGAAACATATCAAGATGTAATGTTGAACGAAAGCTTCAGAGGATTGTGAATAGCATAATTATAGTTAATATAAGAAATATGCTTAACTGTAGTTCTATTTATGTATCAATTAAAAGAGCCTTAAAAAACATACACTAAAATTTTGGTATTGGACCATGGGGCAAGAGAACTCTTTTATAGTTTCTATATTTCTGCATTGTCTATTTTTATAATGAACATTATCTAGTTTAGTAACTTTTAAAAATAAATATGATTATATAAATTCCATGCTTATTACCCTTCAGTGGATTCTCACAGCTCTTAGAGCAAAATTCAATCCTTTTAGTGTATCCTTCAAGGCCTCTTTTGAATTGGCTAAGGTTTGCTTCTCTAGCTTCATTTCATGCCACTGGCAACACTTCCTTTCTGATCACAGTCACACACATTCTTTCAATTCCTCAAATGTGTCAAGTTCTGTCTTGCCTCAGAGCTTTTGTACATGTGGGCACAGTAATATCTATATTTCACTGGGTTAATTCCTTCTTTCCTTCATACCAAAACTTCAATCTCACTTCTTCAGGGAAATTTTCCTGACCCATGAATTTAAATGAAGAAACCTATTTTACAGTCATGATAATTGCAATTTTCCTTTAGTGCATTTATCACTGCTTTGATTATCTAATTTATGTGATTATTTATTTAATATATGCCTCCCTCTCTGGATATTATCCTTAAGTATACCATCATGGTCCATTGGACCTGATTTTAGTCTTTGAGGGTTTTTTGAGCAGTTTTCAGTATTTGTAAGGACTGATATTTCATGACCTTCATTAGTTCTTAGAAGTCGTTCAAAGAATAAAGAGAAACTTTACTTTTTAAAAGAAATAGAACTCTATTGTATCTTGCAATCACTTGTGCATACACTAGGCTCTTTAATAAATCTAAGACAACATTATGGGATATTAGGTTTACTTATTTCTTTTCAATATTTTAAAAGCTTTTTCTATTTTATCAACTTAGAGATTATTTCATCATTACTCCTAATTATTTACCAATAATTGCAAACTACATTTAAGACTAAAATAATATAAAGATAGAATAATGATAGAATTGACAATAAAATGATGTAATAATTAAATTGTCAACTTTCAGTTTTTTTAAGGCACTGTCCAAAGTATTGAATCATCTTTTAATAAGGTATAAAAGAATACCAGATTCAATGTCTTTGTAGTAATGTTTTTAGCATTCATTGATCACAAATAAGAATTCAGATTTTTCCACCTATAATGGCAAAGAGAGGAAACTTAACAGAGGAAGATGTTTTGCAATTATTTGACAAATAAAATGAATGCAAAGAAATATATATCAGTAGTCTAGAATAATGATTATGGAGAAATGTCTCATGTAAGAAGAAAAAATATCAGACTATATGAATCTTCATATGGTGTTATCCAAGGTGAAATTTCTTAAACTCAAGAATTCATGAACAAACAGTATATTTATAAAGACAAATAGAACTGTTACATTGTCTTCCAGTTAGTTCATCAGGAAAAACTTCATCACTTAAAAAACTTCATTCTTATATGTTTAACCTGAACCATTGCATTTTGCAGAGAGTATGATAAAGAACAGTATTCCTAATGTTTGTGTTCCTAAATATACTTGGTACAAAAGGTTTACTATGTCTAAATTCTTTCCCCCTCAAACATTTTATTTTTTATTATTAATGGTTTTAAATATTGAAAAATTATTTGTATGAATGGCAACATCCACCTATCTCCTGAAAGTACACATTTAACAAACTTCATTATCTATACTTGACAGATAACATTCAGAAATGGAAAACAGAAACTTGGATGTGAAATCACAGAAATGTTTGGAATTATATTTAGAAATTAATGGCAAATTAAGTAATCATACCCATATTTGTCTCAACATCATTTGAATTTATACATCATCTGAACAAGTATGAAATAGAAGAAATTTAATGGAAAGTACAGAAACTTCTGTCTGTACAAACAGAAATTTTCATTTTTCATTTTTTTTATTTTTTGTTTTTCATATGTCTTTTACCTTCTTTTTAATTTCAGAGTATTATGAGGTACAACACTTTGGTTATGGAAATTGTCTTTGCACTGCCCAAGTCAGAGCTACAAGCATGGCCATCCACCAGACAGTGTGCACCACACCTGTTAGGTGTGAGTTTACCCATCCCCTCTTTCTCCTCAACCTGCCCAACACCTGATGAATGTCATTTCCATATGTTAAATTTTTATTAAATTTTCTAACTGAGTAAATTTTCTCTATTTCTTTGTTTACTTCCATAACTTATTTATAAAATTCCTTTGGAATTTGAAAAATGAAATAAAAAGTGTCTATTGGACACAGATGGTAAATATGTGGGGACCAGTTTTCCTGTTATACCGAGGGTCAAAACAAACCCCATAAAGTCATAGACACTGTTTGCTTTCTTAATTCCTGAATCCTGAGCACTTAATTGCTATCATCTATTAAGTGCTTCCTATATACTAGCTACTATTCTAAATTCTTTACATACACTAAATCTTTTAATCTTAAAAATAACCCAATGATATGTCACAAAATTATCCCAATTTACAGAAACAGAAACTGAGGCATGATAAGGGTAAGTAATTTGCCCAAGGTTACACAATATGTGAAAAGGCAGGATTCCAATTCAGGTGGTCAGACTCCAGAGTTCACAACCTTACCCAATATACAGCTTCTCTAACAGAGTGCCTGAAAGACAGTGCATGTCCAAAAAGTATTTGTTGAAGGAAAATGATCACTGTGCACTTGTCAAAGCAATATGCAATAGTTTTGAGATGAGGAGAGCATTATTGAAGAATATACAAACAGCCAAAATTGATTTAGTTGAAACATTCATGGACAGGGTTGAGCCTTGAATAATTCCAGTAAAATCAAAGTTCTGAATAACATTTGCATGTAAGTCTGTACTATAACAGGACATTTTTGTCCACTGATTTAATGGTTTGTTCCATTTAAATAGTTTCTGATCTTCATTAACTATGTTTTTATCATCCATCCATTTAAATGAATATTTGTCTCATGCCTACTCTATGTCAAGCATCCTATGAGTATAGTGATGAGAAAGAAAAGGATATCTAGAGGCCCTACCAGTCTAGAAGATTTTCTTTTAAAAGTGTAGGTTTAAATTTAGTAACATTGTGTCTAGATTTCCATACTAAATATTTATTTAATATTGTTCTTCTGTCTAAAAAGAAAGTAAAATGCACACCTTAATTGGTATGAACTATTTTTTGTAAATGGGAACGTTTTCTTGTGTTCTGGAAACAAGGTTTTCCTATTGTAAAATCTTATAGCTGTGTTGATCAATACCAAATGTGACTATTTAAATGTATATTGAAACTACCTTAAATTAAATGGCATTAAAAGTTCAGTCACTTACAACTAATCTTTTTAGACTTACGTTTTCCAATTATTTCAGGATTCTTCTCAGTCACCTATTCTGAGAAGTCATTCCTGATTGTTATCATATTGAATAATAATTTTTGTTTGTTGATCTTTATCTCCCTAGATAGGTGAAGTCAAAGGGTATACTTAAGTTGTCATTTTCCAAATAATATCAGTTTTAGCTACATAAAAGATATCAAATACATTTTTTAATAACTTGAATTCATAAGACAAAGATTTTAAAGATGGAGACAATGAAACATTGTATTTGCAACTATATTTTACAAAATTGTGGTCATATTTAATCCCTAAATAGAAAATGGTAAAATGTAAAATGAAAGAATATGAGAATATCACTTTATGTAATGTTTTTTCATAAATAATTAAGTTTATTCATTTTTAAATATTAGAACACTCAGAAAATTATGTATATTTTAAAATAAATATGCAAGTGTATATTGACATAAATATAAAAAAAAACAGTTCAGTCACGTTATAGCCACATTTCAAGTACTTAAATAGCTGTATGTACCTACTGGCTAACATATTGCACAGTGCAGATACAGAACATTTTTATCATTGAAAAAAGGTTCTATTAGATGTTAACTATTTTAGAGAATATTAATTGACATAACTCCTTGCCAGAATCACAAATGATTTTGAAATATTCATCATATTCTTCAAATGATAAAAAATGAAGTGTTGCTTCTATTTTTAGAGGCAAAAAAACAATCTACAATTCCACTATGAGGTTTTGTATAAAGAATCCCTGTAACATTTAACACATGATTTTTAAAAAATAGAATTTCACTTTGAGAACCAATGCCAGGAAAACAGGAAACCACTCAATTCACAGGCCATCTGCATATTGAAAGTAGTTCTTGATTCAAGAACTTGATTCAAGTTCCAAAATTTCAGTAATCTAGGGAAAGTACTTCATCCAGAAAATAATACACAACAATGTAAATTTGAGCAGATTTTTAGTATGTTATACAGCTTCCAGTTTTACAACTTTACTTAGAACTGTTTGAAACTTGCTAATATTTTCAGAGATGCATATTCAGTGTTATAATAATAAAAATAACTGACAGTATTGAGAGAGATTTAGAGTTCTTTCCCTATAAAAATCTTATTACAGTTAAATCCAAACAGAATGTGCATGATGTGGTGTTTGTAATGCTCTTGGTATTTTCTCTTTAAAGTTCACTAAAATTAATTTACAGTTTCTACTCACATTAACTGTGCCATCACAGGTGTGACCATACATTTTATTCAAATTAACTCTAATTTTCTAGGGCTTAATTTTTTATAAATTTTGATAACTAGGTCCCAACTGTCTCTTCAACACAAATGACACTCAAGACATTATATTTAATTAAGATAGCCATTGACATTATTTGTGGCTACATCATTTGAAAACTGACAGCTGTTCTTTCATGGCACTGTCATGTTTCTCGTCATATATTATCAAATAAGCCAAGAAAACATTGATTTCATTCAAAATGCCCTACAATGTTTCAGCCTTTATTATTCCAATGATTGAATTTTGAGTGTGTACACATTTCCAGGAATCAACTTCTGAGATCCCAAGGGAAATTACTCATTTTAACTTTGAGTTTGATTTCTAGAAATGCCAAATATTTCCTTTATACGCAAATGAAGTACATGTCCTTAAGAGCAAATACTGAGTTAATAAATAAGCATAATATATCTTAATATAAGAAAAATATTAAAAGTACTATACATATTAAGGCATTGCTACTATTTTGCTGTAAATATATAATATGCTTGTTGTCTGAAGTAAGATGGTTTAGGTCCCAAGAAAAGGCCTGTAATATAATATTTGCATAATATAGGGCAATTATTTAACCTTTCTGAACCTGAATTTCTATACCTGAAAATAAGGATAGTTGTGCTATCTATTATGGTTGAAGTGATTATTAAAAGATGTAAGGCGTGAACCAGTATTGGTCTTTGTTTTATTTTGGTTTCCCATCATTTGAAACTTTTTTGTTTTGAAAATCATCTACTGTGTGAGAACGTTAGGAGATCAGATATGATCTCTTATCCTTGGTACCGCACAAGATCTAAACTTAGCCAAAAACCATGCTGAAGCATGGAACTTCATGTCTGAAGAAAGTGGCACAAGAAGAAAGAACAATATAGAGTTTATCACAGTAGCAGTTGTGTTTCTGTTAGGTAGTTAGGATCTCCAGTTCTCAGGAAAAGTGTTCCCTGTCTTGGTGCTGTTTCAAGCAATTGCTCCATTTGGGAAGAAGGATGAGGGAAGGCCCTCCATTTTGGTGTTGCCCCACCCTTAAACCTATCTGGAGGAACTGCTACACCTGGGGAAGAAGGGACTGCTTTATCTATCTGAGAATTTCCTGTCCAGGCATAATAAGATTTAGAAAGTGTCCTAGAGTAACCTAAGAACAATCAATATGCCATTAGCTTGAATCTGCATTGTGGTTCAACCCCCACCCAGGTGGGCTTTCTTAGAGGAAGCTCCTATGGGCAGATGGAATTTTGAGGACATCTGTTGATCATTTGATAACATCCTATACCTCCCAAGAGCCTGCCTCCAGACTGGGCTAATAAAAGTAAATGATCCCAGAATCAGGAGGAAGTGAGTAAGTGAATTTGTTTGTCCTTCTCCACTGGTGGAGACAGACCTGTTTTATTCTACAAGAAAGAGCTGCTCTTTTTGAAACTGCTACCTGCCTGAGGTTACTCTGTATTGACCTTGCTGGCGAGTTTCTTCAAGAAGGAAGTCAGAGGATGGGGATAATAGTCTGGACTTGACACTTTGGTGTGTCTGGTCATTCCACCAAGAACAAACCAAGAACCGAGGGAAGACTCCCACCTTGACATCTTTCCTGCAGAAACTTGAGATTCTGAGAGGTGAAATAGACAGTCTTCTGCATGAGAGTGAACTCCACTTCCACAGGACCAGTTTCGTGGACCTACAGAGAAACAGCGTGGGACACTGGACACCAGCAGAAAACAGAGGTGATTCAGAAAATTTCTAGTGGAGCCCAGAAAGTCGGATGCGTGCCTCGGGGGGGGGGACCCCAGATCCCATCCTGGCCAGCCGCAGTGGCTGCAGTGGGGCACTCTGACTCCTGGGAAGACAATCCTTCCCCCACCGTACCCCACACCCACACAGGCAGGGAAGTGGCTGAATTCATCATGAAGTGGTGGTGCAGGCAGACGGGCTGAGCGGAATAAAAACTGGAGAGGGGAATATTTTGAACTCTCTGGTGCGCTCCTCTGAGTCAGCCCAGAGTGGGGGAGGACCCTAGCCAAGTGGGTGCTTCCTGCTTCTGCAGAAGTGAGTGCAGGGAGTGCCTTCTCACATTGGGAGGCCTCCAAGACTAGGACTGGGAGCATATACCTTGGAGGTGACTTTGCCCTGGGAACTCGCTGAGGGTTTGCCAGGCACTGGAAAGACAAAGCCAGCATGCTTCCCTGCAGCTGAACAGTTGGGTTGCGGAGGGCTGTGGTAGCTGTGGGCTGGGAAGGCGGATTGGAAGCTGCCCATGTTCCTACCCACCCCCCTAATCCACAGAGGCCTACCACATCGGCTCTAAGTTGGTGGCTGGATGGCTCTAAGTAGGTGGCGGGTCATCTTCCCATGGCCAGGGGATGCTGAGGATTGCTCCGGAGGCGGTAATGGTCCTCCTTCCTGTCCTAGCCCGGACAAGTGGGTCCAGCACCTGAAAGGGGGGGAATAGAAGGTTAGAGTCCTCTGATCCCCCAACTCAGCGACCGCTCCTCCCATTCCTGTGGCTCCGGTTTGGCGTCTGAAGGGGCTGATAGAGGAGTTTGGTGACAATCACCCCTGACTTGCTGGGCTAGCCTTGGGCGGTTTCCCGCCCCACCCAGTGGTCTGTGCTCTGGGTCAAAAGAGTGGAACGCATCCGGACAGGGTGGAATTGTGAGGGAGATTACCTTGCCAGTTGTGAACTGAGAGGACACTGCCGACCTCGCTCTCCTGCAACTCTGGCCTGGGGGCATTATGCCAAAGGGACTGACCCCTCCCCTGGGCAGAGCTGGAAAGCAGACTATTCATCCTGAAACCCAGTCACCAGACTTGTTCCTCTGCTTTGCCTCCTCTTCCCTGCTGGAGGCTGAGGGACAGTAGAAGCAGCCTACCAGATTTTGGTTCATAAGCCAGTTTCAGCATCTCCGATCCTAGACAAAGTATTGAGATGAGAAAGAAACAGCAAAAGATCACAGGAAACATGAAGGATCAGAGAGAGAGGAACCTCCAAAAGAATGTACTCAATCACCACCAATTGTCACTAACATACATGATATAATTAAACTAAGAGGAAGAATTCCAAATATGGATTGTTATAAAACTCAATGGCATTGAAGAGAAAATTGATTCCCAACATAGGGAAACCACAAGAACAATTCAGAAAATGAGTGAAAAATTATCCAAAGAAATTGAATTGATAAAGAAGAATCAAATAGAAATCCTGGAAATGAAGGAAATATTCTAAGAGCTCCAAAACTCAATGGAAAGTCTTAGGAACAGGATGGACCATGCAGAGGAGAGAGCCTCAGAGCTTGAAGACTATGTCTATGCCCTCAACAAAACAGAGGAATAAAGGGAACACAGAAAAAAGAGACAAGACCAAAGTATACAAGAAGTATGGGATTATGTAACAAAAAACAGAAACTCTGGTTGATAGGGTTAACGGAAGGGGCAGAGGAACATTCACAAGGGCTGGAAAACAAACTTATTTCATGAAATACTGGAGGAAAACATGCCAGGCCTAGCCAGAAATCTCAATATTCTGGGTACAAGAAGCACACAGAACGCCTGGGAGACTCAACATGAAAGGGCAATCACCTCGGCATATGGTTATTAGACTGACCAAAGTAAATGCAAAAGAAGCAATCCTACCTGCAGCCAGACAAAAACAACAATTAAACTTCGAGGCAGGCCCATCAGATTAACTGCAGATTTCCCATCTGAAACCCTATAAGCCAGAAGGGACGGGGTGCCTATCCTTAATCTTTGAAAACAGAATAAAGCCCAACCTAGAATTCTTTATCTGGCACAATTAAGTTTCATCTATGAGGGTGAAATAAAGTCCTTCTCAGACAAGCATTCTCTGTGGGAATTCATGAAAACCAGACCAGCCCTACAGGAAGTTCTTAAACTGGCCTTTCACACCAAACGAGGCAACAGACGCTCTTCAAAGTCAAACTTTCAAACAGTTAAAGGCTAGAACTTGAACTGCTGGATGGCAGAAGGAGTAAAACAAAGCAGCTGGACCTTACGCAACAATATGAAGGGAAATCTTCCTCAAATCTCAATCCTTTCAATTAATGTTAATAGCTTAAACTGCCCCTGAAGAAAAATAGACTGGCAGAGTGGATAAAAATTCACAAGCCTTGTATCTGCTGTATACAGGAAACACATGTAACCCACAAACATGCTTTCTGGCTGAAGGTCAAGGGATGGAAAACTATCATCCAGGCAAACGGAAGTCAAAAGAAAGGAGGTGTAGCTATACTATTTGCAGACAACATAAGCTTCAAAAAAACAAAAGTAAAAAAAGGATAAAGAAGGCCACTTTATAATGGTAAAAGGGAAGATCCAAGAAGATTTAACTATTCTTAATGTTTATGCACCAAACACACGAGCACATAACTATATAAAGCAAACCTTGTCAGATCTTAATAACATGTTAAACCCTACTGCCATAGTAGTAGGGGACTTCAACACTCCACTCAATGAACTGGACAGATCCTACAAACAGAAAATGAGTAAAGAAGTAATGGACTTAAACAGAGCTCTTGAACAAACAGATCTGACAGATCTCTACAGAACATTCCACCCAAATAAAGCTGAATTTATATTCTACTCAGCAGCCCGTGCAAGCTTCTCCAAAATTGACCACATAATAGACTGTAAATCAGATCTCAACAAATTCAAAAAAATAGAAATTATACCATGTGTCTTATCTAAACATAGAGATATAAAACTAGAGTTCAATTGCTATAGAAACTCTCACGGCTTCACAAAGTCATGGAAACTAAACAATTTATTACTGAAAAACTCTTGGGTCAAGGAGGAAATTAAGGGGGAAATCAAGAGTTTCTTTGAACTAAATGATAACGGAGACACAAGTTACCCAAACCTGTGGGATACAGCAAATGCATACCTCAGAGGAAAACTAATAGCAATAAACGCTCACATCCCCAAACCAGAAAGCTTAGATATTGACATCCTAATGGATAAACTCAAGGAATTGGAAGAAGAAGAGCTACCAATCCTAATCCTAACAGAAGAAAAGAGATAACAAAGATCAAAGCAGAACCAAATGAAATTGAGAACAAAGAGTTATTCAGAAGATCAACAAAACCAGAAGCTGGTTTTTAGAAAAGATAAACAAAATCGATAAACCTCTGGCTAGATTGACAAGAACTCAAAGGGAAAGGACTCTAATAAATTCAATTAGAAATGAAAAAGAGGAGGTCAAAACAGACACTATGGAAATACTAAACATTATCTTTGATGACTATAAAAAAATTGTATGCTCAAAAACTACATAATGAGGAAGAAATGGACAGATTCCTAGAAACGTACAACCTTCCTCAGTTCACCCAGGAGGTAACAGAATTTCTAAACAGACCAATCTCAAGCTCAGAAATTGGAGCAGTAATTAATAACCTCACAAAAAGAAAAAGTCCCGGGAATGATGGCTTCACATCAGAGTTTTACCAAACATAGAAAGAAGAACTGATACCCATTCTTCAGAAATTATTCCACAAAATTGAGAAGAATGGAAGCTTTCAAAATTCATTCTATGAAATGAACATCACTGTAATACTAAAACCAGGAAAGGACTCAACAAAAAAAAAAAAAAGAAAATTACAAACCAATATCCCTCATGAATATAGATGCAAAAATCCTCAACAAAATTTAGCAAATAGAATCCAGCAGCACACCAAAAAAATAATTCATCATCATGTGGGCTTTATTCCAGGGGTGCAAGTCTGGTTCAACATTCACAAATCTATAAATGCAATTTGCCTGATAAGTAAAAGCAAGAACAAAGACCACATGATTCTCTCAATAGATGCAGAAAAAACATTTGACAAAGCCTAACACACCTTTATGATAAAGACTCTTAACAAAATATGCATAAGCGGCTCATACCTTAAACTGATCAAAGCCATCTATGACAAACCTATGGCCAACATCATACTAAATGGGGAAAAACTGAAACCATTCCCACTTTGAACTGGAACTAAACAAGGATGCCGACTTTCCCCTCTTCTGTTCAACATAGTGCTCAAAGTCCTAGCAACAGCAATCAGGCAAGAGGGTGGTATTTAGGGTATCCAAGTAGGTGCAGATGAGATCAAGCTCTCGCTCTTTGCTGATGATATGATTTTATATCTGGGAAACCCCATGGATCTTTCCAAGAGACTCCTAGATTTGATACACGTATTTGGTAAGGTCTCAGGTTATAAAATCAATGTGCACTAATCAGAGGCATTCATATATGCCAAAGACAGTCAAGCCAAAACTCAAATCAAAAAGGCAATACCCTTTACTATCGTCTCCCCCAAAATTAAATAACTAGGAATAAATTTAACAAAAGATTCGAAAGACTTATACAAAGGGAATTACAAAACACTAAAAAAAGAAATTGCAGAAGATGGAAAGAGATGGAAAAATCTACCATGTTCATGGATTGGTAGAATCAATATTTTTAAAATGTCAATTTTACCTAAAGTGATCTACAAAATAAATGAAATCCCCATCAAAGTACCATCTTCATTCTTTACAGACCTACAAAAAATAATTCTTCACTTTGTATGGAACCAGACAAGACTTCATATAGCCAAAGAAATCTTAAGCAAAAAGAACAAACTGGGAGGTATCATTCTTCCAGACTTCAAGTTGTATTACAAAGCAATAATAATCAAATTAGCTTCTTATTGGCACAAGAACAGAACCATTCATCTTTGGACCAGGATTGAGAATCCTGAGATGAAACCATCTACATATGGTAACCTAATCTTTGATAAAACCAGACAAAAATATGCAGCGGGGAAAAAAATCTCTTTTCAATAAATGGTGCTGGGAAAAATGGCTAGCTACATCTAGAAAAATGAAACTGAATCCCTACCTCTCACCTCTCACAAAAATACACTCAAGATGGTTGACAGACCTTAACCTAAGGCATGAAGCCTTAAGAATCCCAGAAGTGAATGTTGAGAAGACCCTTTCAGACATCGGTCTAGGCAAAGAATTCTTGAAGAAGACCCCCAAAGCAAT